>SNQJ01S0187967.1:713-18402 GCA_010110895.2 Picea sitchensis | reverse complement strand
TCACAATTAAAGCTCTCTTTTGGATTTGGAAAAAATGAAAATGATGTTTTCTCATCTCATCAATTATCTTGATATGATGTAGCATTTATATGTGTCCAATTGTTGTTATTGTATATCATTTTTCAAACCCATAAGGAACATCTTAAGACATAACACTAGTAGTGGCTCCTTCAATATTTCCCCCATACATTATGAGAATAGTGATTTGTATCATATCTCCTAGCCCATTGGTCATATTGGGCCTACAATTGATGCTTTTTTGACCCACCTTTGCTAGATTGAACCACAAAAATCCATGTCATATGGCTAAGAGATAGGTTTGCAATTCATGGGAATATACATGAAATTTCACTCATGGATCCCCACAAATGGACAAACAATTCCCTATTCTAACACTAGTTATCTCAAAGGGGGCCCAAGCCACTAGCCCCACACACTAATGAGTGGGACAATATAATTCTCATCAATTTTTCTCCTCCAATGAATGAATGGGACAGGGCATTGGGAAACCATGGCCATTCTCTTCGTATAGTTGGATGGGTCATATGCTAATTATTTTTCATGTGAATGTTTTTAGCAGCGCCTCTATTATTTTTTTTTATTGCATTCAAAAGAATCTTTCGACTTTGGTGATTATCTTATTTTCTTGGATATGAAATAATCGTTCGACTTCCATGATGCGAATATTTTTGCAATGCATCTATTAATTATTTTTATTCGATGCAAGATAACGCTTCAACTTATGTGGTGTGAATGTTTTTTAGCAGTGACTCTATTAATTTTGTTTTTTTTGCATTTAAAAGAATCTTTCAACTTCCATGATTATATTATTTTCTTTGTTACGGAATAACCCTTCAACTTCCATGATGCGAATGTTTTTAGCAATGCATCTATTAAGGTTGTTGGCCATGCATCCATTTAAGATAAGATCAGAGATCTAAATGTAAGACATTATGCCCTTCTTTTAACATCTGTTAAAATGATAAAATAGCAATAAATGTAATACATTAATGTAAGATATTATGCCCTTCTTTTAATATCTGTTAAAATGATAAAATAATAATAAATGTAATACATTGGGGTTATGCCCTTCTTGATAAATAATAACAATAAATGTAATACATTGGGGTATGCACTTTCTTTTAATATCTAATACAACAGTTTCTTGGCCTCTTGTAGCTTATCTTTTTTCCCATAATCGAAGGTGCTAAACGTGAATGTGTGAGGCTCATGGCTATAACAACCATAAACTTGAACGCCTTGTGGGTTTGTTTTTTTTGTGTCTTGCACAGACAAAATAAACAAGATTGGTAGCATGTTGGTTGCTCAATTGAAAAATCTAATAGTGTCTTCCATTAAGTTATGATATTTGGAATATTTTTTATACCTATGTGTTTCCATTTTTTCAAAGACTTTGAATGCATAATCCATTTTACGTGTTTCAGAGTGACAATTGAGGAAAATTTTTGAAATTATTAGATTTGAAACCATGTCTACTTCAATCATAACTTTGTAAATGGAAAATGCTAATTCATTTTGATTCTTTGTGACTAGGATACTTAAGAAATGATTTAATATAATGGAGTTCATCGACTTCCATGATGTGAATACAGTTGGTGATATATCTATTTAAGACAAGCCTCAAGACTTCTTGAAAAACAACACCTCATTGTTTTGGGCATCTAATGCCCATTGCTACATGTTTTCTCCCTGGCTTTGCTGAAAAGGTGAAACCAGACACAAAATTGATGCCACCTTTGAATATATTTTTAATTAAATTCATAAAAAAAATTATTAGTTAGAGATCAATATCATGGTAGTGAGGGAAGGAGAAGCTATATGCAATAAGGAGGATAACCGATGTAATGAATCATTTCCATTTGTCCTTGAATGATAATGATTAGTGTCATTTCCATTAGAAGAATGATGCATGAACATAACAAACAACCTGACAAGGACAATGTCATTTCCATGAGACAGATCTACATGTTGCTCAGGCCCACACATAAAGATAAGTCCTAAAAAATTCTATTTGATTCATTTATTGTTGATAGAGAGTCTATGGTTGTCTGCATTGAACGTTGATCTCTACTCTCAAAAGCAATAGTGTTGACCTCTGAAATGTTGATGATTGCAACGTCGTGTGACATTCTCCAGGATAGGTTCTCCTCTGTGATTGAGTTGAGTCAACCTATGAGAGAGCCCAGTGTTGGGTGTTCCCATGTGATGGGTGTATCGTTCTCCTCTGGACTGAGTTGAGTCGTTCCCCAGTGTTGGGTGTGCCCATGTGATGGGTGTATCGTTCTCCTCTGTGTGAGATTTGAGTCAAAGTGGTCTCCTTCCTTTGTACTCCTGTGGACTCAGTTGAGTGAGGCTTGAGATGGTACTCCAGATGATTCTCCTGTGGACTCAGTTGAGATAGAGATGTTTTTCATATGACGTCCCTGTGGTTGAGCACAGGTGGACATGTCCCTAGTGGATGAATATTATTGGACATGTTCGAACACATATATTTATAAAACTTTAGACTTTAATAAATTTCATTCTCGTTTAAATAAAAACAATGAACGCTTAATTCTCACCGTTGATGAAGTCTCCCATTTAATCAAACGATCCTAATCTCTTAACAATTATGGAGCCACCTACTCGTTAACGAGTCAAATAACTAAATACTACATTTGAAAGATCGGGTTTCGGAGTTTTGTGATGCAGGCACCTCAACATACAACAATTTCAAAATCCCAATAGTCGAAGTCACGAAATCTTCTTAAGCATTAAACTATGTTAATTAAGAATTAAAAATGATTAACGGTTAATTAATCATATCGTGATTTCATGTTTCAGAGATCCTGCCTCGAAAGACTTTCAAAGTCCCAATAGCCGAAATCGTGAAGTTGTCTTAGGTTGATCACGATTATTTAAAGGGGTTAAACATGATTAAAGTTAATTAATCACATCATGATTTTGCATTTCGGGGATTATACCTCGAAATGTCATAAGATATCCCGATATATGAAGTCACCAATTTTTCTTAACGATAAGTGTGACTAGATGACACATTAACGATGATTATCACGTAATTAATTTGTCGCTAAATAATGACTCGGATAAATTCAAATTTCATCTGTGCTTTTCCCGAAAATTAATGACATTAATAGTTGATTTACGACAATCATTCCAAGTGAAATCATAGACCACCGCCGAAATCTTATTCATTAAGGAAAAGTAAATGCTTCGTCAAAAGAAGTATTGGCAAATCGACGCAATTGAAGGAAAAGGATATTGAATTTCAAATTTCATTGTGTGTTTTCACTAAGCAGTAAGTTTTCAAGGTAATAAACTTTGTGCATTTCCTATGACAGATATCAAAGCTCTGAGACCTGATACCATGGCTCCTCGAAAAACAACTAAAGCAATAGATATCCTCTCCGACACCTCACCCAGAAGCATAGATGTCATTAAATCCTGGATGCAAGTGTTCAATATTCTACAGTATGAATTGGTCAACTGCCCACACGACTTAGGTGATGATGAGACGGAGGACCTAGCTACCAAATATAAAAAATTTGCCAAGTTAGAGCTACATAAGATAGCGACGAGGCCTAGGCTCTTGCCCTACAACGATATGATAGTTTGGGCATTGGAGAATGTGGATATCCCTACCAGAACCATTTTTAGTTCACAAAAGGTCGTAGTTGGGTCTTTCCGGCCAGAACATCTATAGGTGATGTACAAATTGTCTCTGGTATCCAATTTCGTTTACAATGCCAGTTTCCTAGTAGACTTTAACAAGAAGGAATGTGACCAATACGGAAAAAACCTTCCCGATTTAATTAAAGACTGGTACTCTCGCCCCGAGAAGTTCAGAGTTGATTCCCGTGGTATATACCCAGTTTCCGCACTAGAACCTCACATAATGTACATAGCAATTATGATGTGTAGACTCTATGGGAAAGAAGACACAACCCATTTATTTTTACAATGGGTGCCCATTATGCACACAGTGGCCGAGGGTTATTCTTTTGATTGGGCCAAGATATAGTCAGACAGTTTGGTTAAGGAGATTACGGCATATCAGTCACTAAAAGCCAAGGGGAAACCAGCCCAATCTTTCATGTTGACTTATATCATGGACAATGTTTGTTCTATGACGCCTTTTCCGCTTATGGGCTGGAGTTGGACTCCAAATAGTGTTGAACCCATACATATTTATCATTCGAAGCTCTAGGAAGATAAGGCAAAAGATTTCTATTATGAAATCTACAACTGGGTGGTAGTGCCGATGCAAACCTCTATATATGGTTACCCACCTCCCAGAATTTCCAACAAAATTGTGACTAATCTGGGCAAGATAGCAGACTAGTACATCGAGGAGCATTTCTCCTATATCAGAGTTTTCAGTTGTTCGATTCCTCCACATGCTCTGCCTAAATTTTTACCAGACCGATTGGTGTGCCAGGAAGTATCACATCAAACTGTTCTTGGAGGGATTGGTAAGGAACTCAAAGCAGTACAGAAAAAGGTATCGCCATCTTTCCCCCTGCATATTGGTAGGTTTTCTCTGGTGTATTTCGGCCATTCAAAAGTGGAGGCCGCGACCCTAGGAGAAATCAAACCGGTCGATATCAAATTCAAGAAGCACGATCTGTAGAAGATCATAGGTAACCACATGGCCAGCGGTAATCTAAAAAGATATGAACATGAAGAGTCTCCTTAGGATGAAATATTTCGAGGAGCGAGGTCCTATCAAGAGGTTTTCGATCGAATTCAAGTTCTGACACCAGATAAAATGGCCGAGTTTTATAATTTCTAGAAACATCGAAGAAATATCCTCCCCAAAGTATTGCAAGGGGAAACCCCGACACCTCCAGCCACATAGAAAACGGAGACCCAAGGGTTAGAAACAGGGAGCTCTAGTGGACAGGATGCCTAAGAAAATTCAGAGGAAACTGAGGCCTTGGTAAAGAAGACAGAAGAAAATCCACAGTCCACATCAGGTAAACCAACAACTTACACAGTCGAGAAGAAGAAATCCACTGAGATAGGTAGTCCTATCCAATTTGTCACACCTCTACAGTTCAATAGAGGGAACTCGATGGCCAAAGTTGTATTCATAGGAGAGCTTACACCTATTTCAGCAGCAGAAATGTCTCCTTCGGAATTCTTCTTCAGTGAGAAGAGAAGGGTTGTGGTAAAGAGAGAAACACATCAGAAGGAGGGCACAACTGTTAAAAGACACAGGGTGATATTAGATGGGCAGGCCCTAGAAGAATAAGACTTTGCTACAAAGGTCGCAGGCTCGCTAGGATATTTTGTGACAATAAACCAGTTTCCAGTGAGCAACCTGAAGGAGAAGTTGAAGCAGAAAGATATGTTGATAGGCCAATTGAAAAATCAAGTGAAAACGATGGAAAATAATGTCAGGAGTGATATCAACAAGGATTTTGATCATATTAGGGCTAATGATAGATATAAAGTCTAGCAGCTCAAATTCGTTCTTGATGAGATGCAGAAAAAGTCATAAACAAGCGATGAATTAGTCAGGCAACTGCAAGCGAAGGTGAGCTTAGCTGAAAAAGCAGTAGTGGATATATTAGATTTCCAAACCCAGACTCTAGAGGTACATAAAGAACCAGAATCAACACAGCGAAGCCTTTTTAATAAGGTGGAAGCTATCCAAAACCATTTTCAGGTGGTAAATCAAGCCTTAGATAACATTTGTTTAAATGAGAGAGAGGTTATTTCCGCTCGGACCAATTTCCAAGAAGCAGTTGTGTCGTCGACAAGAGAAGGAGTATCTATGGTTTCCAGGTTGTCTGTTTCGGAGAAAATCAGAGGCGATATAATATTGAAGGCCTGGGAAACTAACATCGTTGAAAGTAAAAGAATGGCTAAAGAAGTGAAGGAGGCTTGTGAAGAATCTTTTCATTCACTTGACAAAGATTCATTAGTCCTCGACAAAGATAGTATCTCTGAAGTACTAGGATAAGTTGATATAGTGAAGCATCAACTAAACATTAAGACCAACATGGAAGAGGCTCAGGCTGAAATCTTACAATTAAAGCAGATTGATATTACTCAGATAAATAGATGGCTACTGAAGCCCAATTTGCAGCTACATTTCATAGCTTCAGAAGATAGGAGAATGGAAAATAGATTGCCTCAATTAGAAAGGAAACTATATTCTTTTGAGGCAAATGAATTAACATAACCCTCCAGGCTGGTGGTACAATTTGTGAGAAAATGTGTTAAATGTATCAAACAAGGAAAAAACAACACCTGCGAGAACCAATGAGGTAGTTTCTACACATCATCTGTACAAATCATGATTAGAGGTTATCTATTTCTGAGCTAGACAACAGAAAATAAAAATGCATTTGCCAACATGACGAAAAGACAAAAGAGATGCAAGTGAAGTGCTTCAGATTTCACTTTTTGTAACCTTTACTATTTTAGAAATAAGGAGGATTCCAACTGTTTAGGGTTGAGAACCTTTTGTATAAATACTTATTTAGAATAATGAACAAAGGATGCTTCTTGCCATATTGTAACTAAGAAAACTCATCCTTTGTGAGTATTAATACAAGCGCAGACATGGATTCCAAATTTTGTGTTGTTTGAGTTATGTGCTCTTCTTGTATTTCATATTTCCAGTTTTCTTTATGTTACTCCTCGATAAGTGAATGACTACAATTTAGTAGAACATCTTTTGTGATCATATTTCATTTAGTTATCTTATAAGCACGTTGTTTTTCCTCTGTATTTGCTATCAGCAAATACAAGAACTGCAAGCTACTTGGACCACTATATCATATATTCTTTCAGGGGTGCATTCCACTCTTTCTTCTACTATAAACAAGGTAAGATTCTTCTGGCATTGATGCCTTGGCTTGTTTAATAGTTTTGTAACTTTTTTCATCACCACTTAATTTGATTAATTGACTCAGACGACGAAACACGGCCTCTGTTTTGTTAAACTATTAATTTCATTTGAGGATTTAAATTCTTACATAACTAACAGAAAGAAAAAACACTCTTAAAAGAAATCATTCCTTAATTACTGATGCCTGACATTATGCTTTGAGCCTTAAGTTTAATCTCAGGAACAACATATTTTTGGTGTTGTTGTCGGGGACAGAGAAACGAAGTTATTTTTCCTTGGGAGAACGACATGGTAAGTTTCTCTCTTTGATAGTGAACAAAGATAGAATACATTATTAAGGCTAATTTTAATTTTCACTTGGCGACTCCACCACTAATAAGTTGGCATTCAATCGAAGGAATACCAGAAAAAACCCCGACGATAAGCAGACCATGCCTGTATCTGACCTTGAAATTTTTTTAAAACCAATGGGATACCTTAAGCAGACCACTACTTCCACAAGTAAGGTCTATCAACCCAAACCCACACAGTCTAATGCTAAGGTTCCACCTAAATAGTTAACTCTGCAAGAAGGTTTCACCCAAATCCATTTCGGAGAAACATCGGCTGATAGAGTTGAAGCTGAAATCATAAACACCGAGTTGGTTTTACCCGAGATAAAGACGGAAACTGATTCAATTGCCTCCTTTACTAATAAAGGAAAAAGACCCATATCGATACCTTCCTTTATTGATATTCCATCAGTCCCCGAAATAAAGTTTCCAGCTTCCCGAAGTTTCGAAGAATATATCTTACACTCGGATTCGACTCATGTTGGATCTCCTGTTTATATATCCTGCAAGTCCGAAGAACCTAGTCCTCATCTCTCTTTTCCCCCCTTTTCTGATTTTATGTCTCCTGACGATCATGTCCCAGAACCCCTTTCTCTTCATCCTGAAGTAGTCATAAGGTCACTACATATCTTTGAAAATCCTCTCTACAATCTCCAAGTTTCATCCCCTATATTATTAATGGTTGATGCCGAAGGAGGTGGTGGCAGAGGTGGAGGAGGATTGGGTGTTGGAGGGGGAGGAGGAGGCGGTCAAGGACCACCCCCACCTCCTAGAATTTTTGCTAAAGTAGTTGCTAGGTATGCTCCTTTAGTCCTCCTAGTTCCCCTCCATGATCTACCCGAAAACTATATGAAAAACCTGCCAAATTTCACAGGAGAGGGAGACTTAACGGCCACTGAACACATAAATTTTTTCAATCAATTTGTCAATATCGTTGGACTTGAGAACGAGGATGTTTATTCAATACTCCTAGTTCAAACTTTTGAAGGACAAGTGAGAACCTGGTTCCGAGGGCTACCAACAGGTTCTATAAGAACATACGATGAGTTAGAAAATGCCTTTCATAGACAATGGGGAGAGAGGAAGGATCACCTTTATTATTTAACCGAGTTCGGAGCTTTAAGAAAGAAAAATTCAGAAACAGTTCTCGAATTCACTCAGAGATTTAATAAATTGTATAACAAAATTCCAGCTGAGGTTAAACCTTCCCAACCTGCAGCAAAGGTGACTTTCAACAAGGATTTCGAGCCTGACTTTGCCTTACTATTGAGGGAAAGGAGATATGCATACCTCACTAGAATGTAGGATGATGCTATAGAAATCGAATCAAATATGATGGCATCGGGAAAATTGAAAGCCAAAGCTGAAACGGGAAATAAAGAAGCCCGACGATTAAGAGAACAAGAAGGACCTTCCAAATCTGCGAGGTCTGCGGAAGACAAAATGGATGACATGGGAAAAATAATTAAAGAATTATCAAACAAAATATCAAGGATGGAAGTGGACCAATCTAAAATAGATCAGTTCGCTAGAAAATATTTCAGAAGAAATCCTAACCCTCAAACGCAACAAAGACAGATCAAAAATGAAGATCAAAATATTCAGACCCCCTTTAAAAACAAAAAATTTATAGGAGGAGATGACATGCAAAGCTTTGAGGAGTTAGAGGAAGACATGAATAATCTTAGCGATGATGATCAAGAACCTCATCTGATGAGGCAAGACTATGAAAGGTCTTTAAGTGCATAATACATGTTTAATGATGACAGCATAAATATTACAGAAGATTCTTCTTATCAAGGAATCATCGACAATATAATGGTCGAGCTTCAACAGAAGTATAATTTAAGGCCTAGGGATAGAATTTCACAACTGCCCAATCGAAGAAGATATTAACGAGAAGTAAAGCGAGTGAGGTAGCTCAATCAGCAGTTGAAACATAGAATTCCAAGACAAAAGAATTTGAAACACATACTACCAAGACAAAAGTAGTGGAAATCTTGACTGTCAAAACAAACACAGTCGAAATGAAATCAACACAAACTAATAAAACAGAAAAAAGGGAGATAGAGATCCCAACTAGAGAAGTCGAAAACACAACGGGGAGTTTCAATCTAGAAAATGAGATTAATAAAATCAAGATCCATGTACCTCTGGTTGAACTAGCAAAAAACCCTACATATAGAAAACAGATTGCCAAAATGATAATTTTTTCGGATATTGAAAGTCATGCGGATGTTATAAATTTAGAAGATGATAAACCAACTATAATGTTTGGTACGCATTTTGAAAATGCCAAAGATTATGTCACTCCTTTCTACATCACGCTGATTGTGCATGATCATCTGCTCCATAATTGTATGTTAGATTCTGGAGCCTCCCACAATGTGATGCCCAAAGCTATTATGGAAAAATTGGACCTTGAAATTACCAGACCATACAGAGATTTGTATTCTTTTGATTCAAGAAAAGTTAAATGTATGGGTATGATTAAAGATTTAGTGGTTAATCTTGCACAGATTCCTGTAAAAAGTATTATGATGGATGTGGTTTTTGTTGATATCCCTGCAAAGTATGGCATGTTGTTATCCAGGTCTTGGGGTGCCAAACTTGGAGGATCCCTTCAACTCGACATGAAATACGCTACAATCTCGATCTTCAACGGGCAGTTCACTCGCCTGTATAGAGAAAAAATGTTGGCATATACTGTAAGTGACCCACACAATCTGAATAATTACCCTCTGTATGTCGTTGATCAAGATTTAGGAAACTGTATATTATCCCTTGATGATGATATATATGAATGTATAGAAGAAAATTGTACAGAAAAAGAAAAAATAGAAAAAAACAAATAAAAATGTAAATAATGTTGGAGTTTGGAAAATGTATTTTGATGGTTCTTCATCTTATAAAGGAGTTGGAGCTGGAGTGATTTTTGTGGCACCCGGAGACAAGTTCATTATTCTATTTTCCTATAGATTACAGTGGCACATCGATTATACAAATAATGTATGCGAATATGAAGCCCTGGTTTTAGGATTAGAGGTTGCCAAGAAGTTAAAAATTGAAAATATGATAGTTTAAGGTGATGTGGAATTGATCATGAAATAGATAAAGCAACAGTACCAGGCCAAACACCCAAGGTTGAGGTCCTACAGAAATTGTGCCTGGGATCTGATTGAGAATTTTTTCTCATCATTTAATATCCACCATATCCCCGGAATGGAGAATCAACAGGCATATTCATTGGCCAAAGCAGTCGCAACGTTTGTACCTCCTACTGTCCTCAAAATAAAGTATCACATAGAAATGAGGCACAGACCCTCCATACCAAATAATGTTCAACACTGGAAAGTCTTCAAAGATGATGAGAAAATCAGGCAATTCCTAAAAGTGGTGGACAAATTTTCTGAAACGCATATTGATCAGGAAAATCAAAATGAACCTGCTTGGATTATGTAGGAAGGTGAAGATCCCCAGGAGTTCCAGGATAAGATCTCTAATCACCGCATGTTGGTAGTGAAAAATAATCATATCCCTAAAGGTCTGATTCCTTTGGAAAGATTATTTGATCATGATGATACTCCCTTAAATTCTACTTTGCAGCCTCAGCCTTAAGAGGTTGAAGATTGTAACATAGGCACTAAGGAAACTCATAAGATGGTAAAGATATCTAAATACCTTCCCCCTGAAATGAAAAGAAAATATGTTGAGTTACTCAAGAAGTACAAGGATGTTTTTCACCTGGTCTTATGATGAATTAAAAACTTATGACACTACCGTAATTGAACACAAAATTCCCTTAAAACAGGGCATTAAACCTTTTAGGCAGAAGCTCAGACAGATAAATCCCATACTACTGCCTGTGATAGAAAAGGAAGTGAAAAATATCCTAGATGCGAAGATCATTGTTCCACTCAGATATTCCGAGTGGGTAGCCAATCTGGTTATGATCAGGAAGAAAAATGGTGAAATAAGATTGTGTGTAGATTTCAGAAATTTAAACAAATCATCTCTCAAAGATAATTATCCATTACCTAAAATGGATCACGTATTGGAAAAAGTGGTCCGAGCAAATAAAATGTATATGATTGATGGCTTTTCAGGATATAATCAAATTGCAGTCCACAAGGATGACAAAGAAAAACCTCATTCACTACCCCATGGGGTACCTTTATGTATGACAAAACGTCATTCGGTTTGATGAACGTAGGAGCCACTTTCCAACGAGCTATGGACATCGCCTTTGTCGGCGAAAGAGATAAGTTTGTTGTCATTTATCTTGATGATCTAACCGTGTTTTCTCAATCTAACACAGAGCACCTAATACACCTCAAACAAACGTTTGAGAAATGTCGAAATTTTGGTTCGTCTCTAAATCCCAAGAAATCTCACTTTGCAATGCAGGAAGGTAAACTCTTGGGCCATATAGTATCTCGAAATGGAATCAAAATCGACCCAAAAATGGTTGAATCTATAGATACTATCAATATTCCTAGGAACAGAAAGGAAATACAATCATTTTTAGGAAAAATTAATTTTTTAAGAAGATTCATCCCAAACTTCGCTGAAATTGTAAAATTGATTACAGATATGCTCAAAAAGGACAGCGAGGTCAAATGGACAACCGAATCCAAAGCTTCATTTGAATGCATCAAGAAATTTATAGGTGAAGCGTCGGTGTTGGCCAGCCCAGATTATGTGAAAGAATTCTTGATTTTCTCATTCGCCTCTAAACACACTATCACGACCGTGCTCTTACAAAAAAATGATGAAGGTTTCGAGCATCGAATAGAATTTTTTAGTAAAAGTATCAGAGATGTTGAACTAAAATATGATATATTGGAAAAACAAGCATACACAATGGTAAATGCCCTCAAAGCTTTCAGGACTTATGTACTCCATTCTAAGATAATTGTCTATGTACCAACCAGTGTTGTCAAGGATATATTAATTCAACCAGATAGTGATGGAAAAAGGGGTCGATGGTTAGCCAAGATTTAGGAATTTTACCTAGAAGTAAAACCGACCAAACTTGTTAAAGGTTAGGGCTTGGCTAAATTACTAGTTGAATCAAATTTCCGAGCACTTGGGATAAATCACCTACAAGCTTATGAATATTTTCCAGACATAGACAACTTGATGTTACTATACCTTCAACCGAGATCCATGAAAAAATCTCTTCCTCGGCCTGGTATAAACACATATTTTCTTACCTTCTAACTCTGCAGTGTACAAGTGATATGGCCCCTTCCAAAGCTAGAACGTTGAAGTTTCATGCAGCAAAGTATTGTATCATGGATAGCCAACTATATTGAAAGGATCCTCTGGGCTTTTTATTGATTTGTTTAGTAGAATCTGAAACGAAGAGAGTCATAAATGGATTTCACGAAGGAGTGTGTGGAGGGCATCATGCCTAGAGAGAAACGACCTGTAAAATCCTGAGAGTTGGATATTATTGGCCGAAATTATTCACTGATGCGAATGCCAAAGTTAGAGAATGTAACCCCTACCAACTATTTTCAGGAAAGCAAAATCTTTCGGCCTTACCTTTGGTCCGAGTCAAAATAGAACCTTTATTTCAGCAATGGGGTCTGGATTTCATCGATGAAATACATCCACATTCTAGTGCACAACATAAGTGGATTTTGACTGCTACTGATTATTTCACTAAATGGGTGGAGGCCATTCCAACATGAAATGCAACGGACACAGTGGTGATCAGTTTCTTAGAAGAGAGCATTTTATCGAGATTCAATTGTCCTCGGAAGATAGTCACTGATAATGCCCAAGCTTTCAAATCAATGGCTATGGTAAGTTTTTGTCAAAAGTACAACATTGTACTAGGACATTCAACGGCCTATTATCCTCGAGGCAATGGATTAGCTGAGTCCTCAAACAATATTTTAATCACCATAATTAGAAAAGTGCTGACTAAAAATAAGAAATCCTGGCATGTGCATTTGAAGTATTATTTATGGGCTAATAGAATAGGCACTAAGAAATCCATCGGAATGTCCCCCTTTCAAATGGTATATGGAACCGATGTGGTTCTCCCCATAAATCTTGTTCTTCCCGTAAGGAAACTCTGGCAAGATGCGAAGGAAGAGCCAAATGATATCACCAGAAGAATAAATCAATTGGTAGAAGTCGAGCAAAATAGGGTTGAAGTGGATGAGAGACTCCATAAATATCAGGATAACATGAAAGCCCTGTTTGACCAAAAAGCTAAAGATAGGGAATTCCTCCCTGGTGACCTGGTTTTAAAATGAGATGCCAGGAAGGAAGACTCGGGAAAGCATGACAAATTTGACCATATCTGGTGTGGACCTTTCAAGATCACAGCTTCTGAGGGAAAGAATTCATTTTTGTTAGAAAATATCGATGGGAAAATCCTTAACGCCCCTATCAACGGGTGTTACCTGAAGCATTTCATGCAATAACCAGATTTTTAACTCCCATTGTACATACCAGTTTGATTTTCACATTTTTGTTTATAATTTTTTGTTTCTTCGGTAAGTCTTTTCTTTCACTGTAAATAAAAACAGGTTTGTTGATTTCATAAAAAACAAAAATATAAAAATAAGTAACGCATAGAGTTCCGATCTACAAAAGTTCCTGACATATCTCATGTTTATTTTCATTGCAAGATACGAGCTGATAGTCGAGAGATAAGCTGTATCAGAAATCGATGCTCACGTTTCAAGACATTGGCTTTCTCTCGAAATAGGTGATAAATAGATAGTTTATTGGGTTGAAAATATAGAGAAAATATGAGGTATGAACTTCTTCCCTACTGACCCAAGTTAAATTTTCAAGGAGATATCACTAGGTATGACAGAAGTTTCATCTGTACAAATGTTATCACCTAATCTACAACCAGAGGAACATAAAACTACATTTTAATTCTCAAGAGTTTTCTCTGGATAAAATAAAATCAAAAAATGGAATAAAATTTATACTAAGAAAATAAGCAATAAAAAGACTTTAAAGAAAAGAATTTGAGAATCCATAAGCAGAATCACATAGGCATGACCGTTTTCACGATAGAACATCTAAATCCTCTTTCTTCTTTTCCTGCTTATCTTCAAGCTGTATTTTCCTGTGATTCTAAATATCTTTTCTTGATCTTCATGGAGGAAAAAGGACTTCACCTTGACTCGGAAAGATCAGAAATAAGTCTACAACATGAGAATAGGCAAAAATATTTATGATCCCTCTGACTTTAATTGAAAGAAAGTATGTCTAGGCTAATCCTAACTACTTTAGCTTTTCTAACAGATTTAGACTGATTAGTTTCTCTCAAGGAAAGTCCCTGGAAATTAAAATTTCCCCTTGAAAAATTCTTGTAAGCGAAGGTGTTTTGAAGGTCGGAAGGAGATTAGTCCAGCGTAATCTAAGTGAGTTAACAGACCTCTGATGCTAAATTATAAACATATGTCATCCCTGGTATATTGTATACAAATTGATTGCCCCCACTTCATGTTTTAAAAAATATAAGACAGATGGTGAAAGGAAATTCATAAAATGATTGCCCCCATCTACTCCAAAAAGAGATGATGAAAGGAAATTCATTAAATGATTTCCCTCATCTCATCATTTAAATGCAAAATTACTAATTGAAGTGGTGAAAGGAAAATCAATTTGGGAATTAGATAACTTCACCGGGGTACTGAACAGGCTCGCTGGTAGTGAAGCAATGTCTATGATATCTGCAAGGTTGTTATACATGTATTATAATGCACCCTGGTAACTAGTTCTCTTTTCAACAAGATCTACATTCTAAGCCAACACGGGACTCCCTGACTAAAACATTAAAATTACTTTGCTTGATGCGAACAAAATCGAACCGAGTCTGATAGATCAGTTAAGGTTGTTTTGATTATCTTAAGCAAATCTGAAATCAGTTTTAAGAAAAGGAATCCATTAATAAGCCTAAACTTGAGATTGATGAATGATTAAGTTTTGAAAGTTTTCAGAGACATGGATGAATTCCAAAGTCCATATGTGTGTCCTTTTTCATAATGTGTTTCATAGAAATGCAATAATGACTCCATTTACCCAATAAAGGATACTTGGTCTATTGTTCTTTTGCGTCTCACAGGGAGACGAGATCCCTAGATGGAGCCTATGTTGGAACACATATATATTTATAAAACTTTAGACTTTAATGAATTTCATTCATGTTTAAATAAAAACAACACGCGCTTAATTCTCATCGTTGATGAAGTATCCCATTTAATCAAGAGATCCTAATCTCTTAAAAATTATGGAGTCGCCTACTCGTTAACGAGTCAAATAACCAAAGACTATATTTGAAAGATCGGGTTTCGGTGTTTTGCGATGCAGGCACCTCAACATACAACAATTTCAAAATATCGATATCTGAAGTCACGAAATTGTCTTAAGAATTAAACCAGATTAATTAATCATTAAAAATGATTAACGGTTAATTAATCATATCGTGATTTTGCGTTTCAGAGATCCTGCCTCGAAAGACTTTCAAAGTCCCGATAGTCGAAATCAGGAAGTTGTCTTAGGTTGATCACGATTATTTAAAGGGGTGAAACATGATTAAAGTTAATTAATCACATCGTGATTTCGTGTTTCAGGGATTATACCTCGAAATGTCATAAGATATCCCGATATCCAAAGTCACAAATTGTTCTTAACGATAAGTGTGATTAATTGACACATTAACGATGATTATCACGTAATTAATCCTTCGCTAAATAATGACTCGGATAAATTCCAATTTCATCTGTGTTTTTCCCAAAAATTAATGACATTAATAGTTGATTTACGAAAATCATTCCACGTGAGATCATAGACCACCGCCGAAATCCTATTCATTAAGGAAAAGTAAATGCTTCATCAGTATAAGTATTGGCAAATCGACGCAATTAAAGGAAAAGGATATTGAATTTCAAATTTCATTGCACGTTTTCACTAAGGAGTAATTTTTCAAGGTAATAAACTTTGTGCATTTCTTGTGACAGATATCAGAGCTCTGAGACCTGATACCATGCCTCCTCAAAAAGCAACTAAAGTGCCTGGTGAAGGGTCGAGCCAGAACACAGATATCCTCTCTGGCACCTCACCCAGAAGCATAGATGTCGTTAAATCCTGGACACAAGTCTTAAATATTCTACAGTATGAATTGGTCAATTTCCCAGACGACTCATGTGATGATGAGACGGAGGACCTAGCTACCAAATATAAAATTGTTTCCCAATCAGAGCTACATAAGATAGCGACGAGGCCTAGGCTCTTGCCCTACAACAATATGATCGGTTGGGCATTAGAGAATGTGGATATACCTACTAGAACCATTTTCAATTCACAAAAGTTTGTAGTTGGGTCTTTCCAGCCAAAAAATCTACAGGTGATGTACAAATTGTCTCCAGTATCCAATTTCGTTTACAATTCCAGTTTCCTAGTAGACTTTAACAAGAAGGAATGTGACCAATACAGAAAAAACCTTCTTGATTTACTTAAAGACTGGTACTCTCACCCCGAGAAGTTCAGAGCTGATTCTCGTGGTATATACCCAGTTGTTGCACTAGAACCTCACATAATGTACATAGCAATGATGATGTGTAGACTCTACGGGAAAGAAGACACGGCCCATTTCTTTTTACAATGGGTGCCGATTATGCACACAGTGGCCGAGGGTTATTCTTTAGATTGGGCCAAGATATTGTCAGACAATTTGGTTAGAGATATTACATCATATCAGTCACTAAAAGCCAAGGGGCAACCAGCCCAATTTTTCATGTCAGCTTATATCATGGACGTCGTTTGTTCTATGACGCCTTTTCCATTGATAGGCTGGAGCTGGACTCCAAATAGTGTTGAACCCATACATATTTATCATTCGAAGCTCTGGGAAGACAAGGAAAAAGGTTTCTTTTATTAAATCTGCAATTGGGTGGTAATCTCGATGCACACCACTATATATGGTTACCCACCTCCCATAATTTTCAACAAAATTATGACTAATCTAGGCAAGATAGCAGACTAGTAGATCGAGGAGCGTTTCTCCTATATCAGGGTTTTCGGTTGTTTGGTTCCTCCACATGCTCTGCCTAAATTTTTACCAGACCGATTGGTGTGCCATGAAATATCACATCAAACTGTGCTTGGAGGGATTGGTAAGGAACTCAAAGCAGTACAGAAAAATGTATGGTCATGTTTCCCCCTGTATATTGGTACATTTTCTCTGCTGGATTTTGGCCATTCAAAAGTGGAGGTCGTGGCTCTAGATCAATATAGTCGATATTGAATTCAAGAAGCATGATCCACAGAAGATCGTAGGTAACCTCATGGTGTTACACATTATTTTCGTCATCCCCATTATCGTTAATGATGTAAACCTATTTGTTGCCTTCAGAGGGGTCAGTGGCCTGAGTTCCTAAAGAGAGAAGGGAGAAGAACTTCTCCTGAGAAAAGAAGTTGCATTTTCCTATGTAAA
>SNQJ01S0187965.1:6257-17942 GCA_010110895.2 Picea sitchensis | reverse complement strand
ATGTTGCTGATATGTGCTCACATCTAACTGGTTATAAATGACAACAATGGGTAATGAATAAATGGTGAATGCTAATTGATGAGTTTTTGTGCAAGAGGGCAGTTTTGGGAAAAAGAGCTCCACACTCATTCACCCCCCCTCTAAGTGTGGTAGGTGTGTCCAACAAGAAGGTCCTGTGAGAGAAGACGTGCCTGGGTGGCGCGTTTGCATCAACGTGTCCTTACCAACACTGACGGATAGGATCAACTCCACTCTTCCTAGATGTCTGAGTCCTCGAATGCTCAGATATATGGTCCATGTTCTATTGCGATCAACAATCCAGATCCTTATTTCACGAAGTCAGAATTTTGCGTTTGGCGAGTTTGGAAAGCATCCTCCTCCACTCCCCCGACTCCTAACTTCCTAATATTCGAGAGTGAAAAATCAATAGCCCTCACTCCTCCAGATCTAATTGTCATGATCAAAATGTGAACTTGGGTTTCCTAAATCCTCATGACTCTTCCCTTTGACTTCCCCAAGTTTTGAGTCAATGAAATGTTGATCTGCTACCACTTGTTCTCTGACGATGGACGGTCCCGATGATTTCAAAACTTGGGACTTTGCAAATTCCACTCTCCTGTGAACTTGCAAATGGTTAATGTGCATGCATCTTACCTCTAGATCAATGACTTTTGATCCACGTGCTCATATCCAATGACTCATATCTGATCTCCTCCTACATTCGCTTCTCCTGTCTGTATGTAGTTTCGACGATCCAGATCACTCCTCTGCAACTTATCTAATGATACTTGTCACTCCTAGTCCTGAGCTTTGTCTTTCACCCTGAATTGGAAAATTTTCAAAGTATCAAAGGCCTCGACCTTTGGTCATTCTCCTACAATTCTGATGACTTTGGGTTTCGTCTGCATTCTAGAAACGCTATCCCTCCTGAGCTTTGGCAGTCTAATTTATCCTCGGCCCTGACGCACACTTGCGCTCTGCATGAAAACTTGCATTAATTTTCCCTGAGCCTTAATATTTCTCATTCTCTAAGGTACTCGACCCTTCTGCATCTTCCTTAGAAGACTTCTGGTGCCTTCCTGACACACTCTGCACTCGAACTTCTGAGCTTTCAAACTTGAAGCAAGTTATCTTTGCGCGCAATACTTGCACTCTGACTAGCCTTCAGATGGTAGTATTCCAAATTTCATCCGAGTGTTGTCCTGGTGCGCTCCTTGCATAGGTCTTCCTCCAGAGTATTTATCAATTACGTTCCTCCTTGAGATTCAACTGCTCGGACCTCAAAGGTATCTGTCCCTTCCACTCCTTGAAGGGATATCAGTGCCCTCTTGGAAAATTGTGCTCAAACTCCTTGCTAAGCCGACAGAGTACTCAGTAACTATGTGAGTGTCTTATCCTTGACACTTCTCTTATCTCTGAACTCGAAACAAAGTTCTCCTTGTGCACTCCTTGCACTTTATCGATGCCCACCTGGCAGAGATCTACAGAACCTTCAGTCATTCTGTCTCTCTGTACCTTCTCTACACAGTCTTACCTCCAAGGTGTTCAAAGACCTTGAGGATCCTATTTTAATTTGTGATCACTCTGATCCGCAGTCCTGGCATGTTCTTTCGTGACTCCATATAGTTCAGATTCTCACTCCTTGCGTTGGCTATAGAACTTCCATTGTTTTGTTGTTCACTCCTTGCATGGCCTAAAGAAATCAGAATGATACAACAAACTCAAACAAATATAGAGAAATATATATTCCTAACGTAAATGAAACTTATCATACATCTACAACATTCACTCATGAAATACATAAACACAAATATATAAACACACTATATGTGGGAAAAACTTCTTTTATATTATCTATGTGTGTCTATACAGCTCAGAGTTGCTTACAAAAACTGGACTGCAACCAAGTCTCAACTCTCTCTTGCTCTCCTCTCCTAACTCTATCATGATTTCTACTTCTAAGACCTATTCTCCTAATCCCTCTCTTCTCTCTCAGACCTCTCTTTTACAAAAGAGTGCTATACTAGCTTATCCTCCTCACCGCCTTAGTCCTATCATTGTCTTAGTTATAACACCATAATGCTATGGATACATTCCATAAATGTTAAGTCCAGACCTGACTACAATCTGGGCCTGCTACAAGCAACCAGTTAAGGCAACCCTATCCACTACCTATACAAATGTATGGCCTGGCTCTTACAGCCTTACAACATGAAAATTCGTATAGGATTATATTCAAAATTTAAAAATGGGAGGGTCAGTGCCTCTCCCTTTCTCCATTGCGCGTCTGCGTGTTTCCTTGCTGGCACATTTTCTGAGGTGGAGCGATGCTCCTTCATCATACTCCAATGCTAGGAAAATCATGAGCTCCTACTCATGATCTCCTCTTCTCCAGTGTTGAAATCCTCCTGGATCCAAAACTCTTCCTTGGAGTGGTTCTCTTGCTCCTATCCTTTTTTGTTTCTCTCCTTTGCTAACTGTTTCTGCTGACTTCAACATCATTTTACTAATCTCCTCTATCACCCTGTCTAGCTGCTCCAGTGGATGGCTCTTCTTATGAAGTTTTCTCAGCTGCAAGTCTTCCTTCTTGTCACTGGGTAGATCAACATGATCCCCCATGCAGTCTTCATTTTATATTGTGGCACTAAATTTCCACCCTGCTAAAGACTCCATTTTTGTAGTCTCATCATGAAGTTGTTGCTTAGTTTTCTCCTCTGACAGATTATATTTTTTCATCTCCTCTTGTGCTGACATATCTCCAACTCCCTCAAGCCATCCTCTGGTCGGTATGCTCCTCCATTTGCTTCCAAATTGACCTGTCAGATGCGAAATATTTGCACCATTACCCTTCTCTCTAGGGCTTCCAATTATTCATACAAATCAGAAAAATCTATGTCATCTGCTTCCTTGTCTAGTACAGGCTCCAGGGCTGCAGTCATCTCTCTTTCAGCTTCCTGGCTGAAAATTTTGAGCGACTTTGTCAAATTCTCTTATCCTTATGTTGGGGTAGGAATCAACGTCTGATACATTTCTTCTTCTTTTCCTTGGGCTGATTCTGATATCTTCTCCTTCATCATGATAGTTACCGCTGGTTGCCCTTCTTCTATTGTTGCATCTGCAACATGTGCTCTGGCCTCAACTGGGATATCTGGTAGGAATATCTAAATTACGCCAATGATCATAACACACCTCTTATCTTATTTAAACAACACTCCTTGCTGATATGAACTCCCTTCTGAGTTCTTGAGACTTGTAGACAGTCTCATCTATTTCTCCATGCCCACTTGGCAATTTGGGACTTCATTTTTGCCCACCTGACAGTCTATGAGATCAACTGACCTCATCTCATTGCCCACCTAATAATTTGAAATTTCAGTGCTTCTCCCCTGGCAGTATATGATACCTTCTATTGATCTCTTTCCATTGCCCACTTGTAAATTTGAAAGTCCATTTATTCCGACCTGGCATTTTATGAGATCTTTATCTGATCTCACCTCCTCCTCATCACTGAGGTGTCTCCCAAATTCTGGTTCACAGATGTGAACTATATCCTCTGTTTCACTAAGGATTTCAATTTCCCTCAGCCATTTCCTTAACAGATGTTGTTGTCCTCTTTCCAACAATCTCTTGACTAGCCACCTCACCTTCTTCTTCATGGACCACTCATACACCCAATGCACTTTTTCATCCTGCTGCATCTTCAATACTAGTTGTTCCATCTACGCTCTTATTTCATTGAGCTCCAGATCTCTCTCTATATTTATTCTCTTCTTGTGGCCTTCTCTTCGACCACGTCCACGGTCTTCAATAGCCATTTACACCTTCTACCTACCCTCCTGGAAAGTCTATGGATCACTCTACATCCGAGATCATCTCCATATTCTCTCATAGCTCACCTGGTTGTTTAAATTTTTGTTGTTGTTGTGTGTGTGCAACAACCTTCTCACAAAGCATCAATACTCTGCCTTCCATTCTTGTATGTTATCTGTAAACAAAATTCACCTTCTTCTCTTTCTCTTTTACTTGAAATCTATAGACGAAAATCAATCTATGAATCCACCTAATGTTAGAGTATATCCTTTCATCATCTCTCCTTTTTCTACATTTGTATACAAAATTAAAAATTTGTTCTCTAATAACACTTGATGGTATAAGAATGTATTCTTTCACCATACTTCTTTTGTCTATGGTATGCAATTTTTTTTTTATCTCTGATACCACTTGATGGTATGAGACTGTATTATTTCACCGCCATTCTTTTGTCTGCGGTCTGCAAACAAAAATTTAGCTCTGATACCACTTGATGCAAACCGCCCCTTCTCTCCTCGAGGTTGCGCAACCTCCCAGTCTAGGATCAATCAAGAAACTGATTTGGATCAACTCTTTGGGTTTCTAATAGACCCCAAACCCATTTACATAGGTCCTTCCTCCAAATGCACAGGTCGTATGAGACCCGCGGGCCATCTCCTGAGCGTTATCTGAATTTCAATGTTTGATGGGCGCTAGCTCTTTTATGGCTAAGGCCCCCCTCCGGGTGACCACGGATGTCGCCACTTGCCTAAGACAAAAGGCGTTGCACGATTTCACTTGTTGGGTCTTTACATGTGAATCACCTTGACTCTCTCGACCTCCGAAATCTCGACAGGGGCCTAGTGCGCACTAGCTCCTCCCTTACCCTCCATTCATANCCTTTCCTCTAGCCTTGTTGACTTTGATGTTGGGATATGACCTGGGGCCCAACAATTAAGTGCTTCGATACTTTGCGTTTCGCGAAGTTGAAATAATTCTCACCTCATATCTTTTGATCCCAGAAATCTTGCTTGTACCAGATCGTGGCTCATGACCTATCTTGATCCAACGGCTCAGATCAATTCACAAGTTTGCGTTTCGTGAATTCTCACAAGTCTGCCCTTTGACTTTCCTAAGACGCGAGTTTGTGAAATTCTTATCTCTCACCATGTTTCCTTCCCAACACCTATGAATAGGATCAAATCCACTCTTCCACAATGTCCGATTCCTTGAACCCTCGAATCTACGGTCCACATTCTCTTGAAATCAACGATCTAGATCCTTATTTCACAAATATGGAATTTCGCATTTCGTGAGTTTGGAAAGAAACCTGCTCCACTCTCCCGACTCCCAACTTCTTGATATTCCAGAGTTCCAAATCAACGACTCTCACTCCTCCAAATCTGACGGTCATGATCAAATTGCGAACTTGGGTTTCATGAATCCTCACGACTATGCCCTTTGACTTCCTCGAGTTGCGAGTCAACGAAATGATGATCTTCTGCCACCTGTCCTCTGATGATGGATGGTCTCGATGATTTCAGAACTTGGGACTTTTCAAATTCCACTCTCCTATGCGCTTGCAAATGGTTAAGGTTCATTCATCTTACCTCTAGATCAACAGTTGTTGATCCACACGCTCAGATCCAATGTCTTAGATATGATATCCTCCTGCATTCACTTCTCCTATATGTACATAGTTTTGATGATCCAGATCACTCCTATACAACGGATCTAATGATAGTTGTCACTCCTCCTCTTGAGCTTTGGATTTTTCCCTAACTTGGAATATTTTCAATGTATCAAAGGCATCAAACTTTGGTCATTCTCCTACAAGCCCAATGACTTTGGGTTTCATTTGCATTCTAGAAACGATATCCCTCCTGAGCTTTTGTAGTGTAATTTATCCTCGGCCTTGATACACACATGCGCTCTACGTGAAAACTTACACTACTTCTATATGAGCCTTCAACTTGGTCAGTCTATAAGGGACTCGACCCTTCTGCGTCTTCCTTAGAAGACTTCTGGTGCCTTCATAACACGCTTTGCGCTCGACCTTCTGAGCTTTTGAACTTGAGGAAAGTTCTCTCTACACACACTCCTTGCACTCTGACTAGCCTTCAGATGGTAGTATTTCCACACTTCATCCAAGTGTTGGCCCGATGCACTCCTTGCATAGGTCTTCCTCCAGAGTATTCAACAATTTTGTTCCTCCTTGAGCTTCAACAGCTCGGACCTCAAAGGTCTCTGTCCCTTCCACTCCTCGAAGGGATATAAGTGCCCTCTTGGAAAATTGTGCTCAAGCACTCCTTTTTGAGCCAACAGAGTACTCAGTAACTATGTGAGTGTCTTCTCATTGACACCTCTCTTATCTCGGAACTCAAAACAAAGTTCTCCTTGTACACTCCCTGCACTTGCTCGATGCCCACCTGACAGAGTTCTAGAGAACCTTTAGTAGTTTTGTCTCTCTGTTCCTTCTCTGCACAATATTACCTCCAAGGTGTTCAATAACCTTGAGGCTCCTCCTTGATTTTGTTATCACTCTGATGCACCCTACTGGCACATTCTTCCCTGACTACGTAGAGCTCAGATGCACACTCCTTGCATTGGCTACAAAACTTCCAATGTTTTGTTGTGCACTCCTTCCACGGCCTAAAGAACCAAAAATGATAAAACAAACTCAAACAAAGATAGATAAATCTATACTCCTACTGTAAATGAAACTTATCATACATCTACATCATTCACTCATGAAATACATAAACACAAATACATAAACACACTATATGCAAGAAAAATTGCTTTTCTATTATCGCTTTGTGTCTATATAGATGTTTACCAAAATTGGATATCAAGAGTCTCGGCTCTGTCTTTCTCTCCTCTCCTAACTCTATACTGAGCTCTACTTCTAAGACCTCTTCTCCTAATCTCTCTCTTCTCTCTCATACCTCTCTTTTACAAAAGAGCGCTCTACTAGCTTATCCTCCTCATTGCCTTAGTGCTATCACTATCTTAGTTATGACACCATACTCCTATGGCTACATTCCATAAATTTTAAGTCCAGACTTGACTACGATTTGGGCCTGCTACAAGAAACCATTTAAGGAAACCATATCCACTACCTGTACAAAGGTATGGCATGGATCTTACAACCTTACAACATGAAAATCCATATAGGATTATATTCAAAATTAAAAAATGGGAGTGTTGGTGCCTCTCCCTTTCTCCATTGCATGCATGCGTGTTGGCTTCCTGGCGCATTTTCTCAAGTGGAGTGATGCTCCTGCATCACTTGATTCTGGAGTGATCTCCCTCCTATTGAGAATATGATCTGGTTCTACTAGGAACTCACCCTCAGGTTCCATGTGTATCATATTCCAATCCAGAACATGAGTAGGATCATGTATATATATTTTTAAGAATGAAACATGGAATACATCATGCACTTTTACCATGGCTAGAAGTGAAACATGATAGTATACAGGTCCTATTCGTACAATCACTTTGAAGGGGCCACAATATCTAGGGGCTAATTTAGTATACCTTCCCATTCTTACAGAACTCCTTTAAGGCCTTACTCTTATACACACATGGTCTCCAATATTGAATTCTCTTAGGGTTCTTTTGGAGTCTACATAACTCTTATTCCTATCCTGGGATACTTTCAAATTCCATTGTACTTGTTTCACTGTTAGTTCCATTTCCTTTAACATTTCAGGTCCTATCATTAATCTATTGACATGATTACTCCAGGAAACATGGTTGTTACATTTTCTTCCATAAAGAATTTCAAAAGGACTAAATTTAGTTGAGGCTTGGTAATGATTATTATATGTGAATTCAACCAAATATAGATATTCTTCCCATTTGTTTGATCTATTCATAACATACATTCTGAGCATATCTTCTACTATTTGATTAGTTATTTCAATTTTTCCATCTATCTGAGGATGGTAAGAAATGTTGAAGTTTAATTGTGTGTCTAAGCCTTTAAACAAGTCTTTCTAAAACTTTCCTGTAAATTTTGTATCTCTATCTGAGATTATATTTTTAGGAATTCCATGTAGTCGAAATATTTCCTTCATAAATATATATTCTATGTTAATGTATTTATAGGTGGGTTTAACTGGTATAAAGTGTGTTTCTTTACTCAATTTATCAACAACAACCATTATAGAATCATTTTTTTTACTACTTTTAGGTAAACTTGTTATAAAGTCCATATTTATAATTTCCCATTTCCATTCAGGAACGGGTAGGGGTTGTAATAATATGGATGGATGTCGATGTTCAAATTTAACATGTTTACATTCTATGCACTTAGCTAAATATTAAAAAAATTATCCTTTCATATTAGGCCAATAGAATTCATTTCTTAACATAGTAATTATTTTATGATAGCCCTGATGTCCAAAGTATCATTTTTTATGTAATTCATTCATTATTAGTAATTTATTTCTTCTACTTTAGGGATGCACAACCTATTTTTATACATCAACAATCCATTTTTAGAAAGTCTAAAGTCTAATTTTTTAGTTTTAGCTTGATTTTCTGCCAATTTTGATTTAATACTTTGATATTCTATATGCTTTTCAATCACAATCTTGACTTTTTCCTCTAAATCATTTTCATAATTAAATCTCATAATTGTATAAAATATATTTTCTTGCCTTCTCAAGGCATCTACTACCTTATTTTATTTCCCCTTGATATGTCTTATTTCAAAATCGTACTCACTCAAGAAGGATACTACCTTGGTTTTCAAGCATTAATATTTTGTTTATCAAATCGTACGTTAAAGCAGCGTTGTCAGACATCAATAAGAATTTTTTTCCTATCAGTATCACCACATCTTTAGTGCATGTATAATCATGGCCAATTAGAATTGTTTGTTCCATGATGTCTTTCGTGTTCCTTAATCTTCCTATATTCATAAGCAATTACATGATTATCCTTCATTAATACTCCTCCAAACCCTTCAATGCATACAACAAAGTCCTTATATGGATCTACTATTTTTAGTAAAGAACTATTGTTAGGAGATGTTTTATTTTTTCAAAACTTTCTTGGCATTTTTCAGACCATATAAATTTTATTCCTTTCTTTTTTAGGGATGTTATAGGATGAGAAATGTTTGAAAACCCTTCAATAAACTTTCGGTAATATTTTGTTATACCCATAAATGATCTTCTGTTTGAAACATATTTCAGAATTGGCTAGTCCATAATGGATTTTATTTTCTCAGGGTCAACAAATATTACTTCTTTAGAAATTACATGTCCCAAATATTGAATTTTATCCTTATAAAAGTCACATTTATTAAGTTTAACATATATCTTTTACTCTCTCAAGATTTGTAGAATGACTCTTAATTTTTCTTCATGCTCCTGTTCATTCTCTGAGTAGATTAGTATATTGTCGATGAAGATGATGACACATTTATCTAATTATTTACTTAGCATACTATTCATTAGACACATGAATGAGGCTGAGGAATTTGTTAACCCAAAGGGTATCACTACAAACTCATGATTCCCGTATCTTTTCGTAAAGGTTGTTTTGTATATATATTTTTATTTAATTCTTACTTGATGATATCCTTCTTGCAAATAAATTTTTGAAAAGATCGTTTCCCCACGTAATTGATCGAATAGATCTTCAATGAGTGGTAAAGGATATATTTGTTCTTAATTGTCTTTTTATTAAGTTTTCGATAGTCTATACATAGTCATAAGGTTTGATCTTTCTTATTGACAAATAGTATCGGTGTTCCCCAAGGAGATACACTTGGCCAAATATACCTTTTGTCTAATAATTCTTGAAGTTGATATTTTAGCTCATTACGCTCTAGGATTCTCATCTAATATGGAGGCTTTGAAACTATAACCGCTCCGGGTAGTAATTCTATAGAGAAATCTATCTCTCTCTTAGGAGCTAATCCAGGAATCTATTTGAATACGTCTCGAAACTCTTGCAATATCATAAAATTTTCTATGTCCTTCTTACTTTCTTATTTTTCATTATCAATTACATGTACTGGAAATACTTTGCATCCCTTATGACCACATCTTTTAATCTATAAGGTTGATATCTTACTAATACTAATGGTTCTTAGTATCCCTTTAAAGTCAATAAAGTTACCATTGTCATCTACGTAAGTAAATATTTTGTCATAAAAATTTACGATTACCTTATATTTTTCTAACCAATCCATGTTGATCAATACATCTTATGATCCTAGTTGCAAAACATTCAAATATTCTTGAGTTTTAAATCCATTCATACTAATTTTATAACCTTTAACAAAATTTGTAATTTTCCTTTTTGTTCTTGTAGCAAGTTGTACTAGCCATGATTTTTCAAATTTTTATTTTCGTAGATTACATTTTTATACTACCTTAGGTGAAACATAACTTAGATTATCTCTTGGATCAATAAAAATGGAAATTGTGTGATTATTCAACATACCTTCTACTTCCACCATGGAATCTTGATGATCTACTTGTTTCTTCTCCAAGGATGCACTAATATTTGGGTGGTCCTTGTTATTTCACCAACTGTAGTAGCTTATTGAATTGTATGTATATTACTATTTTTCGTCTTCCTGTGAGGACAATCCTTAAAATAATATGGTTCACCACAATCCCAACATTTTGCTAGTTCCTTTTGGGAAGTTCTTTGTTAAAAAGTGTTGTGGATTTTGCGTTTTTATCTTTGGATGGGTTATAAGGCTTATTATTCCTATAGTTATTTCCATGAAACCATTTTGCAGTGTTCTGATTGAAAAAAATACATTTTTTTCTTTATGGATCAAACCTTTCAACTCTCTTTCCCTTCTAGTTTTTAGCATTTCCATTTCTAGTTTTTATTGTTCAATACACAATTTAGTCTTACGCATAGCTTATTCTAAAGTCTTAGGATTGTCAAATTCAATCCTATCTTTATATGAGGCGGGTAAACAACTCAAGAAGCATTATATATTTGGTTTTTGTTGGCGGGCGAAATCGACCGTCCGTCAACTGAGAGAGTGGAACCGGTCCGGGGTTGTCTAAATAACCCAAGCCGTTTGAAATGGACCACCCTGATGAGTTTAACGGCTCCGTTGGCCGCTCTAAGGTCTCCTAAGAAAACCAAAGAGAGAATTGATCTGAGCTAAATAATCTAAACTAAGGAAACTAGAAACTAATAAAAATCAACTAAAACAAACTAACTAACTAAATAAAGGAAATCAAACTAAAATAGAGGAAACTAGAAACTAATAAAACAAATAAAGAAACTAATATACTAAAATATAAACTATGCAAACTATTCTATCTACAAACTACAAATTATTCTTATAATAACTCAAATCAACTATCTAATTATCAATTTAATTACAGTTTATTCACAAATATACATTACATACAATCTACAGATTTGAATAAACCCGTGAAACTAATTTGCTTGCTGTCCCAAGACAGCGAAGATAACTCTTTTTTGTTTTTATGATTTATGAATAAGAAAGTAAATTAACTGAAATTAAAACAAATCAAAATTATATCTATATTATACTATTTAATAAAAACAGTAAACTAAATACTAATTGACCTAGAAACGCTCCAAATCTACCGTGTGTATGATGACTTCTAAGTTGATTGGAGGAGGGAAACTCACACCAGTTAATCCGTATGATTCTCATAAATGATCAGCTGTGTTGCTTCTTGAAGTGTGTTACAGGACAAACAAGACATAAAAGAATATCATAACATTTTTTTGATTATAAATTCCTGCAAAAGGGGAAACCTATTATGCAGCAAACTTATATATTACAGTTCGATTTATGAAGAAGACAAAGCTATGATTCACAAATTGAACTAACAACTGTTATGTCTTTTATCTATTTGGAAGAAAAAAGAT
>SNQJ01S0187964.1:18412-28690 GCA_010110895.2 Picea sitchensis | reverse complement strand
TATATCCAAAAACCAAAGACATGAAATATGGTACTACACATATTATATAAATATATTATCAAGGAAAAAATACGCTAAATGCAATTTGGACATTTGAAAAAAAAATTACAAGTTAAATGAGTACATAAAAAAAAAATAACATACTAACCTTGCAAGTTCAAAATCCGAGCTATGTAGATCAAGAATTGGATTTGTTCAACTGGTGGGTGATGGAAAAAATAAACAACTCAAACAAAAGCCAAGAACATTGTCGCAACTATAGCAATTGTGTTGCAAAGTCTATTAAAGTCATGTAGATATAGATAAAATAGTCAAGCAGCCGTTAACACCGACCAATGAGATAGGCAAAATTTTCGTCGTTATTGCCACGAAAGTTTGTCTCTATAGCAATGAAAATCCCGACTAGGTTAAATTAAGATTTTTGTCGATATTGCGATGAACTTTCGTGGCAATAGCGACGAAAACCCCGCCCTGTTTAAAAAAATTATGAAACTAGTGGAAGCGTGGAAAATTTTCGTGGAATAATCCGCCCATATGTAGTAGTGTCCATTGGAGGATTCAACATTTGGAGGAGTTTCCCTTGGTATTTCGATCTGAGATTTCAGGAGGGGATTCTACTCATCCCGATCTATAGTTCAGAATCTTCATTAGACTCATTTGGTGGCTTCTTCAGCTTGGCCGAATTATCTAGGGTTTCAACCATCCAGGGGGGTGCACCATTCCTTGGAGGGAGGCTAGATCCATGCCTATGAGAGGGATCTTGGAGTTTTGAGCACTTGGGTTGTTATTGCCTTTACCCGATCTACTGTTTGGAATATTTATTGGAGTGATTGGAAATCTTTGGCAGAAGGGACAAATTATTGAGGAGCTTCAGGGTTCCAGCAGAGCGAGGCATCTTCTAGCTTGGGGGTTGACACTTCATATAGCCCAGATCTTCCTTGTATTGTATTCAGGGTGTATTCAACCTTTGGAGGCTTATAGTATCTTCTTGGAGTGTTTTTTCGTAGCTCCTATTTGTTATTGGATCATTTGTTGAGTATTCCCGATTGGCATCTTCATTGTATCAGGTTCTTTCTTATTGTTATGAAATAAGGATCAGATATGAATAGTTTTGGGTTGTCTATCATATTGTTGGTCTTGCATATGGTTGAGGTATGTTACATTGCTTATATTCTTATCTATTGCTGCAAACACACATCTAAAAAATCAATATAATCCTAAGGTTGAAATCAAGAGGTCAACCTGCAAGTAAACACATACAAATAAGTAAATCAACAAAGTGTTTGACGAGATACCACAACCAGAAAAGTTTTAAAAGACACCCAAAACCGTGCTGTTCCTTGCATCTTGTCTTGGGAACATTACCGTGGTATCAAAGCCTATATTCCTACCAGCTAGTGGGGATTAGCAGAGTTACAATGAAGATGCATATTATTAGTAGGATTGTTGAGTGTGAGAGGGAATATGAAACCCTCAATGAGAATTTCAAGGGGCTATTAACATTCCAATGGTTACTATCCTATAAAAATCCTAGTTGGAGTAAAGAAGAGATTACATGTTGGGTCAACGAAATGGAGGAAAATAGAGCAGCCACAGTTAGATGGAGACAGACACAGAGTAACCCTACACCCATTAGGAGTAGGCAACATTGTTACAATTGCAAAGTGCCCTGGGAACCAAAACATAGATGTAGGGGTAGAGGTAAGAAACACATCATTGAGGTGATCTATGACAATGATGATGAGGTGTGTGAGGATACAGATCTAGAGATAGATTCTTATTTGGAGCAAGATGCTAGTGAATCTTTCATAGAGGCTAGTGATTCTGGCACACTTGAGGAGTATAGTGACCCTTGCACATTAGAGGAATAGTGGGATGGACATGATGACAACACCTGCATTTCAATAGACATATCAGTTGGTGTTGATGATCCTACACCTCAGCAAAGTGGAGACATTAGTGGATATTCACACCTGTTAGCACCTAGAGATGACGAGCCCCCTATGTTGGTCATGACACATCTGTCATCTTGCCAGACACCCATGATAGCCATGTCACAAGAGGATTTCAGTGGCATTCCATATATGATGGAGGAGCCTTGTGTGAGGGATGCACACCATGGACATATGGGTCCAAAAACCTAGGAGGAGAGACATGACTCAGAGACAGTAGAACTTATACACACATATCAACATGAGGAGATTGAGTCACCTCTTGTGGAGACTCCATTGTTTGAGTAGGTTGCGAAGACTCTAGTACCATCTTGCAGTGGTGAGGACGTACCCTTTATTGATCAGGATGATCATAGCACATGTCTGGACACATTTGTATGGGATCCAGGCACAATTGATAGTAGTAGGATGAGTGCACAAGGGGACACAATAGCTCATATAGGTTACACCATGAGTTAGATGGAGCTGGCAGTTGGTGATAATGTATAGTCACATACTAGCAGTGAGAGACACGAGGTAGCACCTCATCATGACTGTGATCAAGAGTCACAATACTTGGTAGGATCATCGATGAGTATGGAGAGTTATGATCTGGAGGCACATGAGCTACCCTCCATGGGGATCTTTGAGATAGTCAGGCACTCACATACACATGGTGACTCCAGAGCCAGGGGCAGTTTTGATGACACTTCCATTTGTGTCCCGAGAGAGATTGATCTTCATGTAGAGGTTGATGTAGTAGTACACCTAGGACCCATGATGTTGTAGGAGTATAGATGAGACTACCTGAGTATGCAGGAGCATACAATGGTGAGTGATGACTCACACATACATGCAAAGATTTACAATGAGAAACAAAGGGGTGTATTGACTTGCAGGGAGGAGACACACTTTGGGGAGCATGTAGATGCCTCTCCTTTTCAGCAACACATATATATGAGAGATCACCTTCAAAGTATCAGCAGTTGCATGGGATACGAGAGATGGAGGGTGGTTGACCAATAGTTAGAGGAGTTATTGATGCTTGTACCCGATGATTGGGGGTCGGTGATGACTACAGGTGAGTATTTATCATGGGTATCGGTAGATGAGATTTTGGTCGAATCTTTGGGATTGACCAAAGCCGGTGGTATTTTCCAGTCCTACAGTCAGCTACAGATGTTTCTGTTAGCCTTTCCTGACACTTTTATCATAGACAACAACATGAGGAGAGATAAACAATGGCTGAGGGCATAGAGAGTGTCTAGGCTGAGACCACCTAACATGAGTACTTTTACGACATACAACAGGATAGAGGTGAATCGTCATAGGAAGCCAATGGAGACTTGGTGTGTGGTGGTGATCAGCATAGGTATAGGGATAACAAACATCTCAGAGAGTGAAACATTTATGACTTCTCATGAGGATGAGCACAGAGGGCTTCCGACAGTGATCAGTATGACATAGGAGCAGTTAGCAGGGATTGGAAGTGATAAAACTCCAGGTTTTCCATGGGATCCAAGAGTTCCTTTTGTTAGTAGGTTGTTTCACCTTATGATGACCCAAGTTGTGCCAGAGATCCACATACCTCACTCTGGGTTGGTTTCGAGTGGGATTGCAAGGGCCTGTCCTATGGAGCGAGATAGTTTCTCCTTTCAGATACTCATGATCGAGTATGGCGATGGTTGGGCATGTGTTACCTCCACAAAGATAGTTTTACAGATGCAACTTTTGGACAACAGGTCCAATTTCCACAAGTACTTCAACACGAGGATCCAGGAGTGGAGTATCTAGTACATATACAGAGTGCAAACATGCATGGTCAACACAGTGCACTGCCAACATGGTGATCTTTGACATAGATTAGCATGGGACCCATGGATTACAGGGTTGATCATTTCACCAAATGACAAGGGCGAGTGGACCTTTGCATGGGAAAGTTGTTCTAAATTTCCATTGAGATTCAATGTTGAGGAGAGCACATCACTTGAGGGTTTCTCATGGAGGTCTTGCAATACCTCATTATGGCATCAACATTTGCAGTTGATGGAGGCTATGTGGATCTTGGTAGTATCTTGGAGGGTGGACTAATTCCAGGATGAGGCCATGTGTCATGTGCAAGAGTTTCACGGTGCTGATATATTTCAAGATTATGCTTCCCAGGGGATTGTAGCTCATGTCTTGATATGGGACCTAGGGGGCAAAGTGCATGATAGTTCATCTTTGGATGGGGTCTACTGTGTGTCCCACAGGTGGACATGGGATCCTGGTATTATACTTGGAGGGATTTGGTTATTTCTTGATGACACACAATAGTCTAGCAGGGAGGACTGTAATGTCCCCATTTTGGGACATCATTACATTATAGAGGGTTATGGTGACTAGAGTAGCCAGTTGGAGATTATAGCAAGTACAAGAGATATTGAGGGATATTTTGGGGTCCATCTTGCATCGCTCATCCTATTCCATCATTATGATCCATTCCACACGGATTGGCTTTGGTTCCATTGAATTTTGACGATTTCCACGATTTTGAGTATTTTGAGCTACAAGTCAATTAAATTCACTGAAGAGGTCATTTTGGGCACAATACTTGGAGGAACCTCTTAGTGTAATAGCTCATTGGAATCAGGAGGAGAAAAAATACATGATAGGATGGTGAGAAGTGACTTTCAGTGGCCAGGGAAGCCACAAGGAGAGATAAGGCACTTTTCAGAGGTAAAAAGGTTAATTAATTAATTAATTAATAGTTAAAAAAAAAGTCACTTTGGAGAGACAAGGGGATAAACGAAGTATAAATAAGATGCAAGGGCCTCTATTCTCTGATTAATTCATGTATGTTTATCATTCTGATATCTGGCTTCTAGCTAGAGGGCCCATCTCTTGGGGGTTTTGAGAGTTTTGACTTAACAAACCCTAGAGGACGATTTGATGGTGAAATATTCCACCTAGCTTGTCCCAAGCTTGGTCTCGGGGATGAAATACTCCTCCACACCATTCTAGTTTGGATCTACATCAGTGTAGGAGGGTTCTACACTAGCCACAGGCACAGGAAGAGAAGAGGGGCGCACCATTAAGGGGTTTCCAGCAAGGGGGGCACACCATTCTTTGAGGGAAGTTCATTCCAAGGGATTGGAAGGGATTCAATAGATTCTAGCACCTCGTTTTTCATTGTAGGGGCTTGGCCATTAGATCTAGTGCATTCCGAAGGAGTTTCATGTGCCATTTGAGTTATTGGATGCATTGGATGAATTGAAGAGAAGAAGGGCAACTTTGAGATTCAGATCTATCCCGTTTGAGGAGGTTATACCTCAGATCTAACCCCGAGACTTCACCTAGTGACTTGCAGTGTCCCAATCTATCTTTGTAGAAAGTTTTAGTGCATTTGGAGGCCTCCTTCATCAGGGCCGAAATTCTAGGGTTTGACAATTTTAGAAGGACGCAGCTCCATTGGAGGATTCAACATTTGGAGGAGTTTCCCTTGGTATTTCAATTTGAGATTCTACTCATTTTGATCTACAGTTCAACATCTTCATTGGACTCATTTGGTGGCTTATTCATCTTGGCTGAATTATCTAGGTTTTCAGGCATCCAGGGGGGTGCACCATTCCTTGGAGGGAGGCTAGATCCATGCTTGTGAGAGGGATCTTGGAGTTTTGAGCACCTGGGTTGTTCTTGCCTTTACCTAATCTACTATTTGGCATATTTATTGGAGTGATTGGACATATTTGGTAGCAGGGCCAAATTATTGAGGAGCTTCAGGGTTCCAACAGAGCGTGGCATCTTCTAGCTTGGGGTTGACACTTCATACGGCTAAGATCTTCCTTGTATTGGTATTCAGGGTGTATTCAGCCTTTGGAGGATTATAGTATCTTCTTGGAGAGTTTTGTAGCAGCTCCTATTTGTTATTGGATCATATTTTGAGTATTCCATATTGACATCTTCATTATATCAGGTTCTTGCTTATTGTTATGAAATAAAGATCATATCTGAATCATTTTGGGTTGTCTATAATATTTTTGGTCTTGCATATGGTTGAGGTATGTTCCATTTCTGCAAACACACATCTAAAACATCAATATAATCCTAAGGCCGAATCCAAGAGGTCAACCTACAAGTAAACACATACATACAAGTAAACCAACAAAGTGTTTGAAGAAATACCACAACCAAAAAAGTTTTAAATGACACCCAAAACCGTGATGTTCCTTGCATATTGGCTTGGGAACATTACAAAAAACATGAGAAGACTTCTGCTATTTCTGGTCAATTTGTTTTTGTGAATCAATGTGATTTGGAATCAACACACATTCCTTTGCTTCAATGATGATCTTAAAATTTTATTTCAACAATTTAAATGAAGAAAAGCATAAAGGTAAAGAATTCCCTTCAGCTCATTCAATATTTTATTCTTTGTAACTGTGATATGTAGGCTGATTGCTCTCATTACACTACTGAAAAGGAGCATTTTATGATAGAGAACATACAACTAGTTGTTCTAGGAAATCAACATCTCAATCACCATCATATTCATCATATATAGGTGAATCAACAACATATGCAATATCATCTAACAAGAACAAATTTGGAACATCAACCTGTTCTTCAACAAACTGATTTGCAAACTCATCTTCTTGAACGTCTACAAATGAATACATAAAACAATCAACACCCTGCTTATCATGGGATGGATCAACACCTCCTCCTTCAACAAGTGGAACATAATCTTTTGCAAAATCATTGGCATTTAAAACTTTGAGAGGGATTATAGCATCATCAATATTATGCTCAAGATTCCAGTCAAATGCTCTCTGTTCACATTTATTCTTATGTCTTGGAACACCCAATTTTCCACTTGGAATTTGTTAACATGCCAGGATATTGTGTTGAACCTATTGAGCATCATTAAACATTTGATGTAAGGACTTAGGTCTTCTTTCCATCAGGAGGAAAGACAAATCTGGATGAAGAGTTGTTATATAATGGAGCATGGAAGCAACTTCACTGGGTTGAATTTCTTTGGGAAAATTGTAATAAATATTGGAACACCTCCTACTGAATATAGAAATAGTTTCACGGGTCTGCCTTTTTAAGGCATAGAACTCTGTAAGCTGTAGATCCAAAGATTTCTTCTTTCCCAAAAACTTTAAAAAAACATTCTTCAATTCCTCCCATGAGCTAATTGTCTCTGGTTGTAAATGTCTAAACCAGTCTAAACCAAGATTGAGAGAAGACCCTCATACAAACATCATCATGGTCAATCTCAAACAAATCTATAAAATGCTCAAACCCTTGGATGTGTTTTTCAACTGAGATAACATCGGGTTCCCCATCAAACACAGGTAGGTACTCAATACTTTGGAGGAAAGTCATGAAGGCTATGATGTAATTTTAAGGGTTTGTATCTATGCCGAGTCTTGGAGGGTGTTGGATCAAGTACAGAAGGTGAAATATCAACCTTGGTTTCATGAGGCTCATGAACATCATGGTTATCATATGGATCAGGTGGGAGATTTTGATCAGAGAAAGTAATAAACTGAGGATATATTTGTATAATCTTACGACGAGGATATGCCATTTCATGATTATCATGATCATTATTTTCATGTAGTAGGTGAAGAAAAATTTGTCTAGCATGTTCAAGAAAGGACCAGAGGAAACTTATAACAAACAATAAAATGCCTTGGAAAAAATTCAATTTTAAGTACTTGTTTCCTTCCATAATGCCTTTTCATACTCTGTCAAGGGATCTCATCTTCCAGTGGAGTTTCTGAATCATATTTGAAGCTTGAGTGGAGTCACCAATAATGTTTTGGAAGCTGGATTTTGCATTGAGAGTGGAGTCGCCATTTAAAATTTAAATTTTTGGATTCTTCTACCAGTGGAATCACCTTCAAACTGTTTTTTTGATGTGTGGAGTTGTCAAAACAAGAATACAACCAATATGTGCCTAAGTGTCTGCTACTCTCAGACCCTAGAACTCCACCATGTCGTTCTTTTCCAGGAAATTTTTTCAATTTCATGCCCAACAACGACGCCAGAATGTTAGCACTCTGTAAATTTTGTCCGAATGAATAGACAAACGATAGAGGTAATTGTTTCAACCAACTTTAGAGCTAGGCAATATCCTGCTCAACTCAGAGAGGGCTCTCTCGGGTCATTTGATGTATCTTTGGCAATCAATGGCTAGATTTGGTTTGTTTGGGCGTTTTATACAGTTGCTGGCGAAAGAAAGGGGGTGACATTTAGCGCTATGGAGTCAAAAATGAATAAAATAGTGGAAGGTCATTAGAACTATCTAGAGGAGAAAGGATAAATGAGGCAATGCATTTGAGTTTTTAAAATTGAAATCTGCATGGTGAAAGAGGAAAAGGAAAACAAATAACTGCATCAAAGCATATTGAAATGAATTCTGAATTAGTTAAGAAGAGGATTACATAATTTAAATTGCTAATTCGAGAGAGTCATAAGACGAATTCCAGACTCTTAACTCTCCAATTTAAAAAGAGGAAAATTTAAATGGGATTTCAAAGACACAAGAAATACACACTATGAGAGAAAAAATAACTCATATCACAACCATTATAATCTTTTCATAAACAGTTCAAAATGCTTCTGCATTGTATATTCACTTTAGCTCAATGGGTTTGCAAAGTCTTACTGCTATGAGGGCATGCCCCTCTTCAGTCCGTCCAACCCTTTATTAATATTTGTAATTGTATATATAGGTAAATTACAACCAGGATTCAAAACAAATCATCTTCCCCAAAGTTCCAAAATTAACTGTTGGTTACAAAAGAGTAATGCACAACAACCGAACTCCTATTTCTAGGGATGTTATAAAAAAAAACTGACATATTTGGGATTTTTCCTTGAAGGCCACTTGTCAATATTATTACATAATTCAATGACACACTAAATATAGCTTGAAAACTATTTCAAATTAGCAATTTCTTCCTTCAAGGTGTTAAGCCAAGCAGGCTGCTTTTCTCCAATGCTTTCAACCACCTCAGCTTTTACCTCTGTATTCTGACGCTTGCTCTGTTTCCTCTTGACAACTCGCATATGGTGTTCGACTGCATGTATTTTGATGATTACATACTTCATGATGGGATTTAATCTGACCTCTTTATCCACTCCTGGCTCTCCCGAAGGTTTTGTATAAAATTTCATTGCTAAGATTCGAGCAACCAATTTCTCTCTATTCTTCAATGATGAATTTTTCATATTCGTTGAAAATCCTAGTTCACTAAAGGCTACCTGATTTGCTTTGTCCATGTTTCTCAGTTTTGCAGAAAACATAATTTATTTCCCTTGACCGCACAAAAATTAGGAAGTTGATCTAGTTTGTAATTACCCCGTTTATGAATGAAGCGTTGATTTCCCAAAACAGAGTAATACCATCCATATTTTCAAGGACAATAGTCATCAAGTTCTAATCATGAATTACTTATGAAGTACTTACAGGTACAACAGTTTTTCACGCTCGACCAATCTATTCTGAATGATGAGCCTTCAAATCGGTTATATGACGATGTTCACCTGGCATTGCATGGACACAAAGTACTTCGAACAAGTGGTGTGAGATGATTTGACCGCCCGTCACTTTCCCCTCTCTACATGCGATATTTATATTTGACATATTTAATGATATTATAACACATGACATCGGGGCGTGGTTGAGCGGTTTCACGCTCACCCGCTTTCCTCCCCGATATGCTTCTGGAGGTGCCATGCGTCTATGGGTTGAAACCACAGTATTTTTCTTGGTCCTCTCTCTACTTCTTAACCTTCTCATTATTTCCTTAACCGATATGTCTCTTGACCGTCTATCTAGGCTACTCAAGATCTATGGCCCGCCGGGTCACATCACTCCTGCGTCTCCATCAATTTTAACCCTATCTGCCAGATATGACCCCACCTGCTAGTCTAACACTCCTCTATACTGATTTAGTGTTCCACCAAGTCTCAAGACTTGGATTCCAAGAAATTATTATAGTGATAACAAACCCTAGAATATGATTAATGTATATACTTTAATATATATAAGCTTTATATATTAGTTTACTAATCAAATATCTAGTAACAAACATGAACAACATTTGACTAATTCTTGTTTCCACCCATACAAGTTAGAACTCAACATGAGACCACATACATACACGTTAATGTACATGATTACCTCATCACCCTATTCAAAGTGATTAATTAACTCTATGTGTTTTATATAGTCTTTCCATATTTCAATGGTGTGTTAATGATAACATTTTGTTTGGTAAAGTATTTCGATTTTAAAATTCAAACTAAAATAAGAAATGATAAATACAACTGAAAGATAAGGTTTTTT
>SNQJ01S0187963.1:0-18402 GCA_010110895.2 Picea sitchensis | reverse complement strand
AACATTGGTGTACTATGTATGTGCATGATTGCTCATTTGTTCATTGTTTATTTACTCTGCAATTAGGATGATAATGCTACATTGATATAACACTTACATTTTATGGTGAAAATGATTAAATTGATCTATTACTGATTCACGCCCCCCTCTCAGTAATCCAACACATCTCAAAGAATTTTAATAGAGTACTGAAATTAGTAATAAAAGATAAATTGATAGGTCAACCTCAAATATCTCATACTTAAAACTCAAAGTTACAAGATACATTCAAGATCAACCCCAAAGAAATTCTTTGTGGAGTTTATTCATGATAAATGTTCTTCATTAACAAAAATTTGACAACCATGTATGTGGATGCAAATATTCCATGATCATACAAGAAACGTCTGTAGAAGAATACAAGAAAAGAACTCAACCACTCAGCCTTGTTCCCAACTATGAGATTCAAGCATAAAGATATGAGAAGTGGTGTAGAAGAATAGAAAGAATGGAGAAGATGGAGATTTATTTATTTTGATCAAAAGCTTGATTTTGTATCCATGGTTGTGCCTTATTCTTCCTTTGATCTTATTCCCTGCCCCCCTCACAATATTGATTATTGGACCCTTTGATAAAGCCTTTCTTCTCTTTTTAAGAAGAGATTTCTAACTACTTGAGTAGTTAGGGTTTTCTTCCTCTCTTGAAATTCCAGTACAATTTTCTTCTTGAAAAATTCCATTTAATTAGTGCCTCATTAATTAAATTATATCATCAATATATACACATATAAAATGGGTCCCTTTCTCTTTTTAATAAAAGTTTTTAAATAAATTTTTATTTTCACAATTTAATTAATTTCCCATTTAAAATAGGAGGATTGTGTTTTAATTTTATGGGACTGATAATCATATTTTTAGCCATGTAAATAACATATTATTTTATCTTCATCGTCTTATATTTACAATTATATAAATTTTTACAAATTTTTCGCCCGGATCTCAAGAGATATGAGGTCATGAAGTTGAGTTGTTACATAGACCCATTAAAAATGAATCTGAATTATATTTTAATTTCTGAGACAAATGTATCAACTTTTAGCATGTGAAATATCTACCACCATATTCTACGTCAAAATACCTTCCCAACGGTTTACATTTTGCATGATTACGACACCCACAGCTCAAGTTATGGCCTCTGCAAGATCAACACTCATCCATCATTGATCAAAATAGATGGGCAAATGTAGGCCCTTGGATGAATTTCGTGATTCCCTTCATAAAATTTTACTTTTTTAGTTTAAAATTCTATCCCACATCCATCAGAATATTATATTCTTCATTATATATAATACTAATTGTTTTATACACTTAGCAAGAAACACGAGAAGAGAATAAATTATGGAGCTTGGAGGATTCGACCCTTGGAAAATTGTCAAATAAAATAAAAAAAAATTGGAATCCCGTCGTTGTCCACCTCACGCCCAGTCACCATGATGAGTCATCCAATGATGTCACACCATGTGTCTCATATTTTATGTTTCCATTTGTCTCCAATTTTTATTTTCCATGTGTCATGACCTCATTCATTGCCATGTGTCATATTCTCATTCGCTGGTTTTCATGCCTTGGAATAGCTTTGAGAATTTGGATAAGTATGGGAGATGGGACGGGAGGGGATGAGGGAAAATTGTGGGTAGAGGAAGTCAAGGGGATAGTTTGTAGGATTCAGGGAGGGACAAGAGAGAGTTTGAATATAAATCTTTTCATGAACCCACCAACCCGGGAGCCCGCAAAACTGCAGTTATGGATGATAAAAAATATACGAAGTGTAGAAAGACGGTCGGTCGGACTTTCATGAAAAAGGAATAAAATAATTTGGAGCTCGGCACCCACGACAAGTGAGGGTTAATATCAAACATGGAGGATGAGGACTTGAACCCGCAAACTCACGCAATTGAAAAATGGATAAGTGCAGTAGCGGACTTATGACATGAGAAAGTGGATGGAGATGAAGGTCCGCCAACCCGTGAACCCATGAATTCATAAAACATTATAAGTGTTAAATTTTTGAATGGGAAGGGAGGTAAGGGGAGAAATTTAGGTGTCAAAGGTAGAGAGTGTAATCTGTAGATAGTGAGTTGGAAAGTGAGGGAGTGTGAGAAGATGAGGGAATGTATGAGTCTGACAACCTATGAACCTGATGAGGAGATGAAGGAAGAGTCCCAAAAACATCTAAGTGTAGATACTAGTGGAGCATATGGATAAGAGTGGTGAAAATAGAAAAAAGGTTAAGTGTGGACATGGAAGGTGAGGGAAATAAATGATGAGAATACTTAGATGAAATTTGAAAAAAGATAGAAGAACATAATACTTAGAAATATTATTCAAAATTGGATCTCTGGACCATATCTTAAATAACTTAAGAATACGAAAATGAATTTCTGATCTGAAAAATGCATGGTGAAGATGAGACTGAGGGTTGCTGAATGAACTTATAAAATTTCAAAAATGTCTTTTTTTTTATATCAAGGATTTTATGAATCCAAGGAATGGTAAAATTTATATGACCAAATTTTGGTCAACACGCAACCAACGAGTTGGAAAAATAAGAATATGAGAAGGCAGAACTACAGAGATAGTACACCACTATGCTCTAGGAAAAATGTGTAGTAGAACAACGAGTGGAACTTGCAGAAAATGACAAGAGCAAAGAAGAGGGACAAGAAGTGAAATCCAGGATAGAAAAAAGTGAAGTGGAAGGAAAGGCCACCAAAACCTTGAAGGAGAAGGAGGAATCCGAACAGATGATGCTGAAAGTGCACGCAACACTCCAAAAACAATTTAAGGAGGTCCCAAAAGTATCGATGGTGGTAGAGGACATGGTAGAAGCATAAGTAGGAAATATTAGTGAGGATATCAAAGGACTTCACAAAAATATCATGGATTTAGAAGTGCGTGCAACACCAGGGACAACTCTGGAAGAAAGAGCACAAAAGGGAGCGGACTGTGCAGACAACAGTAGAAAATATTAAAAGTTGGGAATAAGAATGCATCAAGATGTGCGACGCAATAAAACGCATATAGAAAATGCTTACCACCACTCCAACACTACAATCATTGGAAGATAGGATAAGGAGTTAACAGAAGGAATTACAATAGGCCACTGAACACAAGAACATGTTGGCCCCAACAGTAAGAATGTCAATGATATTGGCTAACATAAAACTCTATATCGAAGTGGACCAAATGAAGTAAGAATAGAGGAAGGCCATAAATAAGTGGAAACCACTGCAATATGAAGCCATCGAGGTTCTAGAAGAATTATCCACTACACAAAGCACCACAAAATTAGCAGTGCAAGACACTGAATAAAACATTTCTATAGTAACCAAGCAGACGATGGAGGAGATTGTGTACAAGGAAGTCGATATTGCAACAAAAGTTCAGACAACAAAAGAAAATATCCAGAAATTCACAGAGGCATGGACGAACACAACATAACAGGCCTAAGTGCCTTGAGACGAGCCACAAGTGAGTGTTGGGGGCTTGTTGGGTAGGAATTTTTGGAAAAAGAATAGTGAGGAGAGATGAGGTGCAGGGAAAAGGTGCAGTATCAAGAAGATCAAGAAGATCAAGAAAAAAGATATAATAAAGAGGAGAAGACGGGGGATAGGAAAGAACAACTAGTGCAAACACTCGAAAAACTAGTTAGGCATGAGATGTATCCAGGTCATAATGAGTTGTGACCATTCAAGAATGAGTGGTAGAAAACTCATTATGAGATGGAAAAGAACCTGAAGAAAAGGAATAAAAGATGAAACATACCCTCGAAGATGGAGAGAAGAGGAGGATGATTCAATAATTTCTGAGAGGATTCTGAGTTTTAGTTTTTGCTATAGGATATTGTGTGTGTAAAGAGGCAATGTAAGAAGAGTATTTTTTGTATTGAAATTTTTTTGTAGCGTAGAGTGTAAGCAAAATTCCATGAATATAATAAAGAAGAAAATAGTTTTTGGATGTATCACATGAGGGGCTGAACCACGATAACTCTGTGTCTAATTGTGTTTTTGAATGCTTATTCATGTATGTATTGTGATAATACTTTCATTTTCTATGATTGAATGTTTATCTTTACTGTTATTGTTTATAGATTAATGTGCAATAGTCTTAATTGTATGCTTTAATACCAAATGGTGTGAATATGGGATGATATGTGAATATAGGATCTAGTGCATATAAGGATCATGTAGGTATGACAGAGCATGTCTCCCTTATTTCCCTCACCACTGCAGAATCTTGGTTTCTAGAGTCCCCATAAGGATACCTCGGGTGAGACTTCACCTTCTTGCAGGTGATGCCAAAAGGGCTAGTATCTATATGGTTTTGTTGGACTAATTATCTTGAACCCAAGGTTTTGAGCCTATCTACGTGTGCATGCCAACAACATGAAAATAAATCAAAATGAAAAAAAGATGATTACTAAAGTCCCTTCAGGAAGGACTAAAACTAAGATGCTAAAAATTCTCATTCTCAATTTTCACTAATAATTTTGTAATCCTGGATTGAGTTAATCCCTAGTACCATTATAAAAAAAAAATATTTTACAACAAATTCACCCATTATATGCCATAATGATGTTCCAAATATTTAAAAGTTAAAGGACCATTTGTACACCACTTGTCTTAATCCTTGTGAGGATGAGAGGAATTACTTTTCGTGACATTAAAATTATAAATTTCTCTGAAGGGAATTACTTTTAATTACATTAAAATTATAAATTTATATTATCTTAATCCTCATGAGGGTGAAGGTAATTACTTTTTATTAAATTAAAATTATAAATCTCTCTCTAAAAATGTATCTAAATCCTAATCTCCTTATTTCCACTTTGTTTCTTTTTCATTTTTCTTCTCGCTTCTTCCCTTTTCATTTGGAGTTTCATAATCTCTAGCTTAGGGACTTTTCTCTTTTTTCCCATGGAAGAAAAGGTTTCAAGTATGGAGGCCATCCTTGGTTACTTCTCATTATTTTCTTCACTTCCATCTCCATTATTTTCATTGTTTGAATAGTTTGTTATCTTATTTTATTCTTTTATTGGTTGGTTTCTATATATTTTCATAATATATTATATATTTAAATATTTTAGTGTAACGTTTCATACATTCTCAATATATGAGAGTGTTTCACTTTTGTTTTTTCGGTAAGGCGTACAACATAAAGAAATTGGAACACCTTGATATGAGAGTTTTTCATTTTGGGGGGAGGGAATACAAAATAATGAAATTGGTGTTGATGCTTTTGTAGCATTAGTAGGCATTCCCACAAGAGGCCAAGGTGTCAGGCATGTTGGAATCTTTGTTGGCACTAGATTAAACTTTTGTTTCAGTGAAAATGGCCTTGGAATGAGTCTAGTTTCTCATGGGAAAGTGGATGGGATTTGTGGTCTTGTGTTCGGGTTTCACACCCACAAGGAGGAATGAAATTTTATAATTATTTGTTGAGTTTAGAAGAGGTTCCTAAACTCACTCATAAGACTCCTATACAAAGAGGGAAGATATTGTGAAAAATCTCATTGTGTCATTATGGAGTTATCATAAGTGAGAGTGCACCTGTGCTAGGATCTTGGAAATTTTAGCAAGGGAAATTATGCAATTGTGACAATATAGCCTAGGGTTTCTTGAAAAAATTATGTTTCTATTTTCATCTAAGGAATGCTTATTTTCCAACCTAGGGATGTCACACGTGTGAGAAGGAAAGGAGAAATAGGTTGCATGTGTTGGAGAAGAGGTACAGATGCATGTGTGAATCAGTCGTACATCTTGCACGTGTGAGAAGTACAGAACGAGCATGCCATACTTTGCAGACATGTATACACATGTGAGAAGAAAGGTACATGTCCACACGTGTGAGAGAGATAGGATAGTCCACACGTGTGGAATTTTTATAAGAAGGTACAACAGGTCCATACAACTAATTTCAGTCATTGTTCTCCTAATGTCAACATGTCGGACATGTGGTAGTTGTAGCATATTTGCGGGTAGAGGATATTTCCAGGATTTTGCTGAGGTTTGGTTTGCTGATTTTTTTTGGTTTTCAGAGGACAAGGTTGTCCTCAATTTTGGTTTAATTATAACAGTTGGGAGGGATGGTCTTTCCCCTCAAAATTTCTAAATTTGATAAAGTTGTAGAACATAAATTTTGTGTCTCATGTGTATTAATGATTCATCTCTAATCTTGATTGTTTACGCTGCTATATTTTTCAATAAATAATTTTAGTGTAAAATTGTTCAGTGATAACAACTAGGGTTTATTGTTGAATGAATAGGAAGTATTTTTCAAGCCTGAAATTAGTTATATAAGGTTGCATATGAAAATTTACATGGTATTAGAGATTGGGATTTGAAGAGAAGGGGATCATATCTGACACACACTTGTTGTTGAAAGTACAACATGTCGTTGTTGTAGATTTCTCATTTTGTTCTGGGAAGGTCAAAATGGTGAATACATTGAATATTGAGGAAAGTTTGAAGGGGAAACCAACTTTTGGGATTGGAAGTCTAGGGTTCTTCTTCTATTGGAAGAGAATGACCTCAAGAAGTATGTTGAGAGTGTGGTTGCAAGTCCTACTAAAGCATAGGAATTGGCAACTCGGAAGAAGAAGGAAGTGAAGGCCAAGTTGGTGTTTCTAGAATCTGTAAAGGATCACTTGATAACTCACATTGATGAGAAGATGATTTCCAAGGAAATGCATGATGCTTTGGTAGGTCTACACCACAATGGGAATATCGACAAGAAGTCACATTTGAAGCACCAACTTCAATTTTTCAAGATGTCTAGTGAGGCCACAGTTTTGAACTATCTTATGAATATTAAACAGATCTAAGAACAACTTGTGGCCATCAGTGGGAAGGTTGAGGATGATGAGTTAGTGAATGTGGCGTTGATAGGTCTTCCCAAGTCTTGGGAACCATTTGTACAAGGGATATGTGCACGAGAGATGGTGCCAGGATTTGATAGAAGATGGATCGATTTTATCTAGGAGGAGAATTGGTTAGTATCAAGGGATGTCTTGGATGGGTTGGTAAAGAGTAGCTATGATGAGAACCAGGCCCTTGCATCCCACACTAGGAAGTGAAGAATAGGTTCTCCAAGTAGAAGAACTTCTCCTAAGAGAGAATCATTTCCAAAACTAAGACAAAAAAAGGATATTAGTAATATCATATGTTTTCAGTGTCATGATTATGGTCACTATGCTTCACAGAGTCTACACTAGAAGGAAAAAGGAATAAGGAAGCAAGCATCAACAATGAAGGTTGACGAGGTTGCATACAAGTTTCATAGGGAGATATTTTTGGTCTTCTCCCTTTCAGATATAGTTTCTAGCAGGGGGACTTGGTTGGTGCATACTAGAACCTCTTTCCATATGAAAGGTGCATGAGATTTGTTTGATGGCTTCATAGATGTTGGCTCAGACTTGTGTGTTGATCTTGGTATGGGAACCAACTATGTAGTACAAGGATCTGGTATATTATCGTTCCAGTTGGATTCAGGAGAGGTGATAAGGGTGTCAAATTTGTTATGGATCTCAAAACACTAGAGGAGTGTACTTGCAGTCTCAAATATTGATAAGAAGGGATAACATATATGTTTTCAAGACCAACAAGCATTGTTTGTGCCCAAACGATCTATCTTAATATCAACGGTAGTTCTTGGAGTTAGAGAGGGAAACCTATATAGGTTGAGGGGCCAACCTATATGTGTTGTGGTTGGTAGTAGCAGCGAGACAAATGAGTAGGAGCAGGTAGCTCCATTAGTAGTGAGGTAGGTATCTCCACTGATAGCGCATGTTTAGAGGTAACAAATAGATCCACTAGTGGTACAAGCTTAGAAGGAGCCAGAGTTTAGAGGGATTCATCCCTAAGGATCTAGTAGGGAGAAGTAGCGTCCGAGGACTTTTCATAGGAAGTTGGACTTTATTAGAAGTCCTCAAGATCAGAGGGATTCTACCTTCATGTACAAGTGGAAGAGAGGAATCTTCCAAGAAGGTTTCATGAGTTGAGGAGGCCAGATAGGAGGCTCTAAAGAAGGAAGCTTATAATAGTAGTGTATCCTCCATGAAGGGAACATTTGTTACAATAGGATTTTCCTGAGTGACCGAGGGAGCATTCAGTCAAGAGGATTGGACAACAAGATTTGCTTCAGTGACTGAGGATGTAGCTAATCAGGAGGATTGGAGAGAAATATTTACATCAGTGATAGAGGGAGCAGTCAGTCACAAGGATTGGATTGCATCTATGTTACCAAACCCCATATGGGACACAAAGATACTTCCTCATGATGGAGGATGGAATGCATTCCTCTCTAAGAGGGAGTGTTGATGATTTTGTAGCATCAGGAGGTGTTGGCCCTTGACCAAGTTTTGAGGATCCTTGGTCATGTTTGACCTATTTTTGGGACTTCGACAGGATGTCAAAGACATAGCATATGCCGAAGTGAAGATAGTGGGATGTCAGCCCCATTTTTAGGGATTTTTGGGTTTTGGGATTATGTAACAGGTATGGGGATATCGCCCCATGGGTTTACCCATGTTTAGGCCCTTTTTGTAATGTATAAATAGAAGTCTAGGCGATGTAAGGAGAGGAGGCTTAGTGCCATGATAGGTGCTAATTGCAAGTGGTGATTGTAATTGCTCCGTGTATACTGTGTGATACTTGCATAACTAAGTGAAAGTGATTGCAAGAGACTGTTGAAAGAATTTATGTTGTAACTCGGGGAAGGAGGATCTAGCGAGGTGCACGCAGATCTCCTGTCCTCTGCAGAGTAAGATCTTAAGGATATGTGCATGTAGAATATTGACAGAAGGAAATAAAGAGAAGAATATTTGGTCGATGTAGCCCAGGGTGGGGGTGAACCACATATACCTTGTGTTATGGTTGCTTTGTGCTTGTTCTCTTGTTTATGTGATTAAATGCTTAGTGCACTGATATATTCTTAAAAGAATCTAATGTGATAGCTTAGTGTTGAATAATGTGAATGAATGATAGATCTGATCCATGTTGATGTGCTTAGTGCTTGATTATATTGGATCTGTGTGAATACTACACTGCTTTGTTATTAGGGTTTATCTGCGTTGTAAGATAAAGCTGAATATTGATGAACTATAACTGTTAAGTGCTTTGTTAAGGTGTTACAATCACAAATCGGTATCCCAGATAAGGTTGAAGACATTTGAGTCCTGCAACCACCCCTGCCTCTACCTCGGGTGAGACTTCATCTGCTTCACAGGTGTTGTCGAAAGGGTCGGTAGTTAGGGTTTTGTTGGTGTGTTGTTGAAGAATTGAACCCTGGGTCTGCCCCTGTGTGCCAACAAATAGTTCTGTTTCTAGGACCTAAAACTGTGATTGCTAGGAACTAAGAAAAAGAGAAAGCTATGTGCGTAGATCTATTTCCCTAGTGCATAGTATTCTACTTAACTTGTGAAGCTCTTTGCCAAGAATAAAAGTCAGATCTGAAGAAAAGAGGTAAGATCTCAAAGCTTTGTGCTCTGATAAAGGTAAGAACAGTGAAAAGTTTTGATTGAAAAAGTGGAAATTTTGTTTCAAAATTATGGATCTAGGTATGTTTGATAACTTTTGTCCTAGCTTGAAAACTAGGCCAGAGCTAGAAGAAAGAAGATTTGATATGAGTATATCTGATAAGAATAGTGAAATATATGTTATTCCTAGGCATACAAAGAATGTTTGGACTAACAAATGGATGCAGGATCCTAGAAAGAATTTTTTGCAGGCTAGCTAATATGATGCTAATACGCAGTACAGGAAAGACTGGGGATCATTTCAAAGAAAAAGAAGATTAACCCTCTATTATAATTGCAGAAGACTGGGACATCTTGCTAAGGAATTTCGTGGTAGAAGACCTAGTTGTCTTTGTTGTAAAGGTATAGATCATGAAGTTTTAGATTGCTCTAGAATTATTGCTAAGCTTGAAAGAATGAATATGAGACAAGAAAACCCTGAGGAAGGTCAAGAAACTTAGACCATGACAGAACCCCAGAAACAATCAAAGAATGTATTGCTACAAATGAAAGAAACCCTGAATGATCACAAAAATATCGACTTATCAAAAATCTTCAAAGAAAAAAAGTGCATAGAAGCAAGAATAAGAGACTTCGACATTGACTTTGTTCTGGATGAAGAAACACAGGTGAATATCATGACATAAAGAACTTGGGAAATTTTAGGAAAGCCTGCTATGATTCCTTCATTGGGAGGAATATGATTATTTACAGGAAATTTGATAGCCCTATGTGGAAGATTCATCCAGATATCTATGAGTGCTCATAGAACTTCGACAAAGGAAGATTTTGAGGTTGTTAAATTTATTGAGAACAACACCCCATTTGGTATATTACTAGGAAAACCTTGGATTGAAAAGGATCAGGTGAGAAGGAAAGAAGAGGAATTCTTAGAGAAGAAAAAACAAGAATTAAAATAATTCATGACTAGGAGGATAGCACACTTGATTGAAGAACAAGAGAACAGTTCGAAGCTACTTAGAACCAAAAACTTGGATGTTGAAGTTGAAAGAACACAAGAAGACTCACAGACGAGCAGAACACCTACCCCAGATAGAGAAGACATATTACTCTCTAACCCTATGAAAGAATCTCAACAATGTGAAGCTACTATGCCAAAAGGAGATAAGAATCAGAATGGAAAGAGGATTACCTAGACAAAGACTACAGGGAAGAAGGCTAGAAATCTCTGTCAAAAGAGAGGAAAGATAGAAAAGTTAGAGAAGGTTCTAGAGCTGACTTCGCAGAAGGAAGGTTTACAAAACTGGAACTTCATTGGGATATTAGAACAACACAACATGGCACTTCGCCATTGAGAAGAAATATAGCCATTGAAAGAATTATAACCATTAGCCCGATGCCCCGAACAGTTAGAACAATAATTATGGCCATAAATCTCGCCATCAGACTGTTAGGACCACGCCACAATGGACAAAATTTCATTGATGAAGGCCTCTTATCCGTTGGAGATATCTGCTACACTATTGCCTACTTATTGTGTCGACTTTTTCACCGAAAACACATTTGTGAATTGTATCCTAGCCAACTCATTGCTACCATGTTGTGCTTATTGATATCGACACATGTTCTATTTCTTTGAGAACTCACCCATCCACCTGAGCTATCTGATCTAAGCATGCATGTCGAATGAGCTCAACGCCGTAGAGAAAATCGTCGAAGAATTTTTGATCGACCTTATGGCCAAGAAAGTGATGTCCGCAGTTATTCAAGCTTCCTCAACGAGAGGAGTGCAAGCCTCTCCATCAACTACTCACAGATTTGGACCATCATGACTGGAAATAGAGAAGAGAGCCAAGCACCGAGATGACTTGGAAAATGTGAAGTTAATCCCAACTATCCTACCCGACTACATCCCTCCTTTGGTTGGTGTGGTGAGTCGTGACAGTGTCCCGAGGGACTTTGATTACACCATGGTTACTATGTACCTCCCGAAGGGGATACATGCAGTTAGAGCGCAGCAGGATAAGATCACGACATTGAAGTTCAACGACTTTAACCTAGGAGACTGCAAGAACCAAGGTATGCTTTCTCCCTACAATTATTTGACTAGGAAAAAGGGGAAGAACTCGAAAATAATCCCCCAACCATGGACTATGAACATCATGCAGTCGACCCTCTTGAATGTGATGAAAATTCCACATTTTGGAAGGCACCAGGAGGTTAACGCGTGTGTTAATATCCTGCTATCATGTTACTGTGGCGGCTATCTCTGGCTATACCGACGCATCATAGTCGATTCGATGTTGATCCATAGGATCATCAGATTGAGCATGCAGGGACCCGACCCATATGACTTCTACCAAGGGAAGGCTACAGATCGCGCATTGGCACAGAGGATCAAAGACACATATGGTGATGTAGAAAAGGAGACGCGATGCTACAAGGTAGCCTCCATCCAGAATGGTGTGGTGTGCCTAGCCTGCCAGCTGATCACAGGAAAGATGGTGAGGAGGAATAGACCTACACATGTCACATGATTCATTGTTGACCTCACTGAGAAATGTGTAGAAGGACTCCAACTGAATTGGGAGAAATACCTAGTCAACAAGCTGGAATTAGATTGTCACAAAGCTCAGGATCAGGGCTATGAATTCCACTTTAGATGGCTCCTAATCCTCATAGTGTTTACTTCTTGGGAGATGCCAGATGGTGCGACCTTCCATAACATTGAACCCTTCGAACCACTCACTGCGAAGTTCACCACGCTTTGGTACTCGAGCGATATGGGAAAATAGTGGAAGTCAAACACAGTATTCCACAAGCACGATCTTTAGCTGAAGAGGGCCATCAAAGTTGTCCCTCACATGACATCGGACACCCTGTACTGGTTCAGACCTATCATGAAGTTCTGTGCAGATTGGCACTTCATTTATATCACTGTGCGAGCAGACGAGCATAAAGAGGAGCTTCATTCATACTACAAGCTCACATAGGAGGACCTCGAGGAGATAACTAAGGACTGGTCAGCAGACCTCCTTATCCGTGCTGACCCTACAAAGATGTCTTATCCTGAACTAATTGGCATCTCAGAGGCCGCTCACAAATAACACGACACTCCTGGAACCAACAGAAGGAAGAAGACCGAAGAGGTACAAAACCTGAGTAGCACATCATATGAAACTGCTTCAGTATCAACTGGATGAGGAGGTGATGACGAAGTAGAAGAGACAAATGAAAAATAAGATGAACAACAACAAGGCAAAGTAACACCACCTAGGGATCTTGTTGACAAGGCTGATCCCTTGAAGAAAAGAAAGGTTTCTCCCACGAACCCCGCCCCACGGAAGAAGCCAAAAGCTAGAAAAACCATGATGAGAACTGTGCTCACGGTCGATGACTTCGACTTCATCATCATAGTTGTAGTAGATGCCTCGTAGGACATCTTGCAAAAACATGAATCCAAGTAGGAAGAGATGTACGACATAATCGAGGTTGAACTCAGAGGGGTACAACAGGCCCTTCAATCCAGCCGCGCAGTATCTATTGCGCCCCCACCTTCAGAAGAACCAAAGTTGGGAGATGAGTCTGCCCAACTCTACAGACTAGCTGATGAAACCGAAGCTCGGCTTCATTGCGCACAATAAGAAATAGAACAATACATAGAGTCCCTAAAGGAAGTTCAAGAAGTAGTCGTAGAGAAACGTTGAGTTTCCTAGCAAGAGAAGGTTTCTCTCCAAACAAAGTTTGAAGAGGAGAAAGTGCAGATCCAACAAGAGAAAGAGCAATTTCTTGTAGAGAAGATGAAAGTCAAAGAAGCAGTCAACATATCACTTCTCTCTATGACAGGCTTAGAGAAAAAAGTGGAAGAACCAATAGAGCATCAAGTAGCGCAACTGGCAGAGGCTATCCAATAGCTTCAATGTAGAATCACATATCTGGAGCTACAAATAGTGCCCAACACTCTGCAGGATGTGCGAGATCAAAGAGAAGGAATTTCTCAAAGAATAGTTGAAAGAAAGAATCAAGGCCCTCGCCATGGAATGTAAACAACTAAGTGATCGCAGTGCCCAGACTTATAAGTGACTCACTAAGGATCTTGAATTGAAGACACTGGAGTCACAACTCCAAGAGGTAAAGAAACAAGCAGAAATAGTACAGGCGTAGTTGAAGCCCCTGTCCGCAGCTGAGAGGATGAAGCGATCCCAAGAACAAAACACTTCTCAACAACAAGTCCACACCATTTAGAGAAAATTCATGGAAGTGACTCAGAGGCTCCAACCAATACAGAACGAGGCTTGCCAACTGTTCATGGAGATTGAAGGTCGAGGAGCAGAACTAGAGCAAGTCGTCACTGTAGCTGAACAATGCTTAGAGGGACCTGTCAACGAAGCAGTTATCCAAGAGCTCACTGAGAAGGAGGTCATGGCATAACAACAGGTCGAAGTAGCTCGAGCCCAGCTCAAGGCTTTTGAGCCAGAGCTACCCAAATCAGAGTGACTCGGGACGCGTCACAGGTGAGTATTGGGGGGTTGTTGGCCCGTGACCAAGTTTTGAGGATCCTTGGTCATGTTTGACCTATTTTTGGGACTTCGACATACTGTCGAAGATAGAGCGCAAGCCGAAGAAAAGATTGCGGGATCTCAGCTCCCTTTTTAGGGATTTTTAGGTTTTGGGCTTATGTAACGGGTATGGGGATGTCGGCCCATGGGTTTACCCATGTTTAGGCCTTTTTTGTAATGTATAAATAGAAGTCTAGGTGATGTAAGGAGAAGATTCTTGGTGCCATGCTAGGTGTTAAGTGCAAGTGGTGATTGTAATTTCTCTGTGTATACTATGTGAGACTTGCAAAACTAAGTGCAAGTGATTGTAAGAGACTGTGGAAAGAATTTGTGTTGTAACTCAGGGAAGGAGGATCTAGCGAGGTGCGCACAGATCTCCTATCCTCTACGGAGTAAGATCTCAAGGATATGTGCATGTATAATATTGACATAAGGCAATAAAGAGAAGAAGAATTGGTGGACGTAGCCCCAGGGTTGGGGTGAACCACGTATACCTTGTGTTGTGGTTTCTTTGTGCTTGTTCTCTTGTTTATGTGATTAAATGTTTAGTGCACTGATCTATTCTTAGAAAAATCTAATGTGATAGCTTAATGCTGAATAATGTGAATGAATGCTAGAACTTATCTATGTTGATGTTCTTAATGCTTGATTATATTGGATCTGTGTGAATACTACGTTGCTCTGTTATTAGGGTTTATCTGCACTATAAGCTAAAGTTGAATATTGATGAACTATAACTGTCAAGTGCTCTGTTAAGGTGTTACAATCACAGATCAATGTCCCAGCTAAGGTTGTAGACATCTGAGTCCTGCAACCACCTCTGCCTCTACCTCGGGTGAGACTTCATCTGCTTCCCAGGTGTTGCCGAAAGGGCTGGTAGTTATGGTTTTGTTAGTGTGGTATTAAAGCATTGAACCCTGGGTCTGCCCCTGTGTGACAACAGGAGGCATTCCCATAAGAGGCCAAGGTTCCAGGCATGTGAGAATCTTCGTTGGAACCTGATCAACCTTTTGTTTTAGTGAAAAGGGCCTTGGAATGGGGCTAGGGACTCATGGGAAAGTGGATGGGATTTGTGGGATTTTGTTAGGGTTTCACACCCACAAGGAGGAAACAAATATTCTAATTAATTGTTGAGTTTATAAGGGGTTCCTAAACTCACTCATAAGACTCCTATATAAGGAGGGGAGAGATTGTGAAAATTCTCATTATGTCATTATGGAGTTAGCATAAGTGAGAGTGCACTTTTGCTAGGAGCTTGGAAATTTCAGCAAGAGAAATTATCCAAATGTGGAAATCTGGCCTAGGAGTTCTTGAAAAAATTATGTTTCTATTTTCAGCCAAAGAAGGATACTTTTCTAGCCTAGGGAGGTCACATGTGTGAGGAGGAAAGGAGCAACAGGTCGTACGTATGGGAGAAGAGATACGATCGCACATGTGAAGCATTCATACAACACACACGTGTGAACAATATGGTACAAATAGGTTGTAATGTGTGGATAAGTCTGCATGTGTGAGAAAACATGTATAGGTTCACATGTGTGAGAGAGACAAGATAGTTTGCACGTGTGGAATTTTTCTAAGAAGGTATGTATAATTGATGTCAGTAGGCCGTACAGGTGGTAGTTGTAGCATATTTGCAGGCAGAGGATGCTTCCGGGATTTTGCTGAGGTTTGGTTTGGTGATTTTTTGTGGTTTTCAGAGGACAAGGTTGTCCTCAATTTTGGTGTAATTGTGACAGATGGGAGGGCTAGTTTTTTCCCTCAAAATTTCTAAATTTGATCAAGTTACAGAACAAAATTTTTGTTTCATGTGTATTAATAATTCATCTTTGATCTTGATTGTTCTCGTTGCTATTTTTTCAGCCAATAATTTCAGTGTAAAATTATTCAGTCATAACAGCTAAGGTTTATTACTTAATCACGAGGAAGTAATTTTCAAACCTAAAATTAGTCACATAAGATTGCATATGAAAATTGACAATTGAAACACCTATAATTGAGAAGCTATAGTAATATTTTCACTTATATTTGAAGATTTAATATACGTCTTTATCTATGCTTTTAATGAGTTCTAATTGTATATTTATAGTAGTATTTTTACTTATATTTGAAAATTTAATATGCATCTTTATCTATGCTTTAATGAGTTTTAATTGTATATTTTTAAGAAGGAAACATTTATAAATCTATGTCCCTTCTCAAAGCATCACATTTCAAGGAATTTTAGGAAAAATGCGTACATATATTTAGCGAAAATAAACAAAGTTGCGGGGCTTGATGTTAGCTTCAAAAAGACTAAAACAAAATCCCAAATAAAGTAAGGGTTTATAAGTTATATCCAAAATACTAAACTATTCTTCTTTTCTACCTAATACCCTAGGGCTTATACATTTTTTCTATGTCTTTTTTCCTAATAATTTTAGGAATCCCTTATTATATATTTCTTAGCCTCAAGTGATCAATGGGTCCTATTAGAAATAAATATAAGGTTTTCTATGGAAAGATGTTTTTTTCTCTCCTTTAGATCCTCGATGCAAAGCTAAGATGTATTATTTCTTCCGAGCCTTTAGCCTCATATATTGCCCATGATTGGTATGAGTGGAAGTAAGTGAGCTATAGTCGATGTATTGGGTTACCAAGATAAGGCACGTGTATTGGGTTATCTAGGTTATAGGTTGATCGTTACTAGCACTTCTATCCATCCATAAGTACCCAAATGTGGTCACATGATAACCCTCCATTGTTATATTGTGGTAATCATTTTCCATAATTAGACTCTTACACTCAAATAGGGTCATTACGTGGTCAATTAGACTCATTTATAATTCACTTTCTCATTATCATTTGTTAATTTGAATCATGCACCACTCAATTGCTTGTATGTGTGCATCTATCCCCTTAGTTTCGAGAGAACCATCGTGGCATACATATATATATATATATATATATATATATATAACAACCAAAAGAAGGAATTGTTTAGCTTCTTTTTTTTTGTCTTTTATATTATATTTTCCTCACTATGAGGTAAAAACAAAACAACAAACTATTAACCATTAATGAGGAGGTAGTAGTTGTTAGGGGTTTTATTTTCTCCTTATTAGTCCCTGCCATGGAACTATAGTAATGAGTTTGCTTTTGATGTGGTATTAATTTGTCTTTTACCATAAATTTGTGTATGCAATGTAATGTTTAATATAGGAAAACAAATATATATTTTTGGATATAATAAAAATATTTGTGTTTCTCATTTCTAATTGGTTGATAGAATTGAAGTGTTATTACTCCCTTCACTTCTTTCAATATATAGAATTAATTAAATAATCAATGAATTTCACCAATCATCACATCGAAATATAAAAAGATGTACTATGTATTTATTATAATGCATTATTACATTTATATTATATTTATTATTTAATATATTATTTATTATTATATTTATATTATATTTATAATATATTTATTATATTTATATTATATTTATAATATATTTATTATATTTATATCATATTTATTATATTTATATTATATTTATGAATATTCATTATACATTTTGAATAACAAACAACTTTCAATTATTATTTTTTGACAAAAAATATTCATTACTTGTGCATTTAGTTATATTAAGTTTTATTGTTCAACACGTATTTCCCAACTAACTCGGGACTGCGTTGCCATGCAACCTTTGTTATTTTAGTTATATATATTTTTATATCATATGCAATGATGAAAGTGTAGCTTCAAGAAGAGAATTTACCCTTTGGGTAAAGGTAAGAGGTTGTGGGTTTAAATATCATTGTCCTTTTTAGTTGTTACACTTTTATTTTGATTGTGTTTTTATTTTAACTAATTTATAGTTTTAGGGTTTTTTTATTTGTTTTGTTTATAAGTTTGAGGTTAAGAGTTTTCCATTCTCTTTTAAATTATATTTTTTTATTTTTTCTTTAAAATACAAATCTTCAAATCTTTATGGTAATTTTTTTTTAAATACAATTATTACACATCTTTGTTATAGTTTTTTTCTAAATACAATTTTATGTAATGAGTTTATTTTCCAATGCATCTTCGGGTAATAGGTTGTTTTTATTATAACTTTGATTAGTGGTTGCAGCTTAGGCTCTTGCAAGTTGCAAGATGAGAAGGTTTCAAATCTCAAACACTCATTTTATTTTTAACATTTTTTTTTATCTTCAACATTCTACTAGGTTTACTTATTTGTTCATTTTTAAATTTATATTTTTCTTAGTATTTTTATTTTCAAATATAAATTTATAAACACACTTAAAAATAAACTTCTCTAATAATTTTAGGGTTTTAAACACACTTA
>SNQJ01S0187960.1:0-18403 GCA_010110895.2 Picea sitchensis | reverse complement strand
GGGTCAAATCCAGAATGCTTGGGCGTTCAACAAGGAGGACACGTAGTTCTGTGAAACCGTCCCCGGCTTCAACCCCTTCTAGCGTCCCAAGTCACCCTATTTTGATGGTTAAAACAATAATAGAATGGGTGCCTAAATAATCTAGCCACACAGTCCTTTTCCCTTTATTAGTTACCCAAGATCCACAAAGTGGCAAGGGGAGGGAATACGGGGCAGAAGGCGGGGCACCAATTTGATTACTTTGCAATAAAATGAAACTAAGCTAACCTTCATGATATTGCAAGGTTGGCAAAGCCAAGCACAATGCAAGGTGTGGGCGCAATTAATTAAATGAAATAACTTGAAAATAAATAGCAACAAATAACTAGCCACACAACTTTGCCTTAAGGACAAAGGTGGGAAAAAATAAATTGATTTGGCAATTTCACAACTATGGCACAATGTGGAGGACAAGCATACCGATTTTGTGCCAAGGTGGGCAAAATAAAATAAGATGAAATGAAATAAAACAAACTAAACTAGCCACTCAACCTTCTCTTTGTGGGAGAAGTGGGGCAAACAATCTTGTGCAAAAACAGAAAATTAAGTTCTAAACTAGCCTTCACGATATTGCACGGTTGGCAAAGCCAAGCACAATCCAAGGTGTGGGCAAAATATTAAAACTAAATTACAATGTACAATTTTGGAAATTAAAATTGAGAATGTAAGCCCAAGAGACTCTCTTGGGGTGCTTACAATGTTTTAGAAAGTAAAAGGGTGAAGGGGGTTTGGCACTGTTATCCCCTATCCTTGGGACAACTAAGGAGATTATGTCTTGAGGCCCACGAGTCCTAGACATGGAGTACCAAGAGCCATATTGACTTGATCCTGGCCCTGGAGGGCCCATCCTTCTTCTTCAGCGCCTCCATTCTGTCAGCAGCAACAGCATCCATCCCATCGGCCTAGTTCTGAAGTAGCAGTGGGCCTTGCTCCATGAGGTAATGAGTCCAGGTATCATCGTATGTGTCACTTTGATTCTCAAAGAATTTGAATATGTGCATTTAATTATCTTTTGCTTTATGATGTGTGCTTGGACTTTATGCCTTTGGACTTGTCCATACCTGGGGGGATGACAGAATGCCCTAGCAAGTTGGTTCCCCTAGGAGTGAGTTGCCACTGGGTGGGTTTATGAAAGGTCATCGTCCATTCCTTCCATACTTATCACTTTTCATCATCTTCCCTCTCATCTATCCCCTAAATTGGTTCGGGCATTGGGTTTGCCAAGCTAGTAAGGGTTGCACCTTGCCTTGTGGGGAAAAGGGGCTAAAGGCCCAGAGGGTAAAATTAGCTGGCAAAAGTTAAAAGCCAAAGATCAAAACCTTGAGATGCTTTTCCCAGGGATCCCTGAGAAAGCAATAAAAGGCTTCTCAGCAAGAAAAGAAGGGACCCATAAAAAAGATAAAACTCAAGACCTAGTTGGTGGATAGGGGGTGTCATCACGAGCCAACCTATTAGGTCCATGGGCATGTAGTAGTATGACATTACTATTCATCTGGTCACCACGCCAGGGTAGTGGCTCTTGGTGGCATATCCAAGAGAAAGGGGGTCTCATCACGAGCCAGCCTTCTCATCTCCGTGAAATGTTTGTGGGTAAAGTTGTCACCACTAGTCACCATGCCAGGGCAGTGTCCCCCAGCTATTCTCTTGAAAGAAAAAGCAATAAGATAAAAAGTAAAAAGGCATTGAATGGGCTAGGAAACAATTGATCCATGACAAGGTGCAGCTCACCCACTTCAGAGGCGCCCACAGGTAAGACATACATTTCCCTGTCATCACTGCACCCCTTGCCCAAACATCCCCACACCATCTCATGCACTTACATGACCTAGATTGGTCTTCACCTGGAAACACTCCACACCTAAGGAGAGTTCGCCCAATAGGACGTCCTGGAACCCTCTCCAAACCTAGCTTGTAGAATAGCATAACGTCTTTGAGCATTTCTCTGGGAAAAGGGGGGTTTATGCACATGTTTGGGTAACTTGATTATTAGATGTGATTGACATTGCTATGATCCCTGTGACTTATGGGCCCATGGAGGGCATACTTGTTGTTGCTGCAGGACCACGCCCAACGGACAAGTACATATGGGGAGATGATTAGCTCGAACCTCCATAGGGCTAAAATCCCACCAGATGGATGCGGAAACCCCATCCAAGGGCATACATATACCAGAGGCTTACATCAGAGAGAGAAGAGGGCGTTCCACCAAAGACACCTTGGCAGACCTGGACCCAGGGGGGTCTTTCCTTTCCCCCTGAACATTGGCCTTGAGAGGCCCATGACATCACCCTTGTGACCCTTGACATCACTTAGCGTCAGATGGATATGATGGAGGCAGTTGTGTGCCAAGTGGCATGTGTGGCATGATCCAGAGGCCTTAGAAGGCCTAATGTTTTGCTCCTGGACGCCAAAGTCTCACTTAGGAGGCCCAACATCACCCTAGAAGGGCATGACACCACCCCTTTTGCACATTTTAGGGTTTAATTTGTCAATTTTATGTAAAAAACTGGATTTTTGATGTAACTAGCCATGTCGGGGTTTTTTGACCTAATTTGTAATTAAAGGTCAGTTGAATTATATAAATAAGGGAAAAATCAATTGTATTTTTTCATCAACTTTCACTCACACAAGTGTGAGGTCTGAAATTCGGCCTCTTTAAGGCTTATTGGCCGAAATTAAGTGGTGCGCAACTCTTGGAGGAGGCTTCTTTTGGTGATTTTTGGCATTTTCATGGTGGAAAGTCTTCAACTAGGGCATGTTACTAGATTATTCTTGGTGAATGTAAGTGAAAATCTGTAATTCTTCTTTCTTTGAATGGTTATGGTATCTTTTACTTTGCATTTACTAAGATTATGAAATTGCTAGTGTAAAACCCTAGGAGAATAAGCACATGTTATTGTCCTTATCTCAATAGCTATCCACCTACTTGATTTTGCTAGAAGACATCTCCATTGAAGCATGTGCTAGAGCCCTACCTTTGTAGCACTCTAACACCATTGCTTCATCAAGCTTTTATTTATCTCAAACTTGAGCTAAAGAAGAAGAAAAACCGCTAGGTCCTAGGGTTACCTACTTCCTAGTAGTCGTTTTCCTTCTAGGGTTTGATGATTGAGGCCTTGGGTTACCAACACCTAAACCATCCTCCCTCTTATCTTTAGTTCTCATATTATCATTTGTTTGCTTCAAGATTGTCGCTGCAAAAGGTGACTCCATTAACCCTAAAGACACTGGTTTATACCTTACATTTGATTGATTGATGAAAACAACCCTCATACCAACTACCTCAAGCTCTTTGCTAACTATTCCTAACCCTAGATTAGACTAGCTTACTAACATTCTTCCTGTTGTTACAAAAGTAAACTACAGCCATATATTACAGCAATAAAAGCTCCTAAAAGCAAGTGTTAAAGTTGATTATTACATTGCCTTCTTAGCTTCTGATAAGTGCTAGCATATTGCTAATTCTAGGTTTACCATTTTGGGTCATTTTGAAGCTTGTTTAAGGCATAATTGTGATGCTATCATCATATATACATTATTGTTATAAATTTATGTTTGTTTCATCTTGTATATCAACTTATTGCTTTTATGGAAAGTCCAAAGTTTTACGAAGCACTAATATCAATTGTTACTTGCAAATAGTGTTTTCTTGTTCTCTTGTTCTAGGAAGGTACACTTAAGCATATCTTTGCTTCATATTATTAAACCTTTGGGACTTTCTGATCAGTGTGACTTGAGAGAGGGGAAGAACTTTTCTTGATACTATAACCTTTGCCTTCTCAAACCCCTAGGTCACCAGGGACATCTCCCCTGGGCTTTCACCCTAAAGAGAAAGAGGTGTCTTATTTAGGTGACCGTGATAGGACAACCTGCTGTTACGCCAATGTATTGTTCACTTGCCTCTGGCTTTTAGGCAAGTACAAATTGTGCGATAACAAACACCACAACTCTTGGATGCTTCCCTGAGTCTTTTGGGGCAAAAAATGAGCAACACCTCCCCTTAACCTGGTGAAAACCTGCATAAAATAGCAAACTTTGCTTACTAGAAAATACTAAAAATGAATTGGAAATAGTTAATTTCTATTAGTACATAAACCAGAAATTATTTTATAAAAATCTGAACATGAAAATGAAGATTAGATTGCAATATTAGACAACAATAATGCTTGAAACTGAAAGATAAATGGTTGGAAATGAAAACAAAAAATAAAGGAAGCTTTAGATGGTTGGACAAGTGAAATTCCATATCTGAAATCCACTCCTCCAAGCCTTTAGTAACCTACAGATATGTAAATCCTTGCTACAAAATAAAACAAGAAGGTGAGTTTATCTAAACGGCTTGCAAAATACTTTCAAAACCCAAGTAGAAACAACCCACAAAGACTAATAGCAATACTACTACCAATCTATCCCAAGAAAAATACTTTGCTTGGGTCTCCAAGTAAAACAATGCAAGCAAGGAGATACCAAAAAATTGCAGCAATATTACCTCAAAGAGAACACCATACTCCAAATGCACACAAGAGATCCTCCAAAGCTCCACTTTTATTATCCACAAAATGTGTTTACAAGTATTTGTAGCAAAATTACAAAAAAGAAAATGGGAGAGCAAGAGGATGGGAGAAATTTGGGCAGCATGGAGTTGCCCTGAGAATAGATGGAAAAATGAGTAGAGGGGGCTCTCTTTTAAGTGGGGGAGAGAGGAGAGACCCCCTTGCATGCATTACAAGTGTCACCTCCAAAAGAGAGAAGCTCACTCAAAGGGGGGGCACCATGAGAGAGGGGAACTCCCATTAGAAAAGGAAACTCAAAAATGGGGTAAAAAACCCTTATCCTAAGTTTAAACCTCTCTCTAATGCCCCAAGGGTTCACCCAAGGTGTGGAATGGCCCACCCAAGTGGTCCCCATCACCAAATGGTCAATCCAGTGGAGATGGTGAGCCCCACAAGAGCCAAATTCGCCCCTCTCTAAAGTTAAGTTGAAAGGGAGGTAGGAAAGGGGGGATTTGATTTGTTTGACCCCCTATTACATACATGGAAATGACTTAGGAAACAACTTTTCCTCATTTTCTCATGTTTTACAACTTTAGGCAAAATTTGGCATTTTAAATTTAGTTAATTATTTGTTGAGTTTTCACTGACTTGGACTCATCATGGACAATGACCCTAGCAAAACTTGTCCAATTGTGTAATTTGAAACTCGGTCCAAGAAGTTGTAGGGGGTACCATAAGTCATTTGATTTGAGTACTCATACTCTTATACAAAATACCCAAGGACAAATTTTTTACATTTTACATCAAAATAATTAAAATTCTCGTGTCGCAAGAATTTTAATTATTAAAAATCTCCTATCAAAACTTAGCCAGTCTGCTTAAAGACTCTAGGAGATGTCTAGCATGGTCATTTACAACACTTCTAAACCTTAGTCCTTAATGGGCTCACATCCATTAGAATGTTTTTCACCACTTTGGAGAATTATTGTTAGTGAAAAACTCCAGGATAATTAAAATTGTTGGTAAGTGAGATTAATTACCTGAGGATAAAAAACAGTTGATGAAAGGACTTCCCTAGTGATAAAGTCTTAGGTAACTAACTAAAATATGATTCATGTTGACCCATTACATTATTTCCACTCCCCTGCGTGGGAGTGGAAATTCCAATTACAGCAAAATGCTGAAGGTCAAAACTTCCTTGTAGAACCAATGAGTCTTCAAATATGTTGTACCATAAGGTACATGGCTTCATGATACATGACGTTGAAACCTAGTTGAAATAGGTGGCCAACAAAGGTCGGAACCATGCTAATTCAATCTTTTGCGGAACATTGTTCTTCCATGATGAATGGTTATCATGAGACTTAATTACAATGGTATCAATATTTTTTGGACGATAAGTTAGTGGATTTCCTGTCTTGAATGACATTGATATTCTGGCTGGTTAAGATATTTGCTCTTATGATTTGGATGTCGATAAGGTTTCTTAGAACTGTAGTTTCCCTTATCCTTACTTGTAAGCGTTTTCTTGGTTTTAATTTTAGGTATATAATTATCTTCCATAGAGCGTTGACTTGGTAATGGTTGAATTTGATTAGTAAAGTACACTTACGGTTCCATCGTTGTACTCAACCTCTGGCGTTGTCTTTTTGATTGACTTTGCAACTTCTTGGTATGATGTGGATTAGTTTGTAGTGATTTCCATTTCCAACTTGATTTTTACGGTGATGATTTCTTGATTTTTATGGGATCGGTCATTGTTTCCTTATCAATCAATTATTTCTTGTTGGTAAGTTACTTTACTTGCGTTCTTGAGTGGAGCTTCTTCTCCTGCTTACAACCTCTTAATCGGCAATCAAGTTCGACTATAATTCTTGGTAATTTCTTCGTTTTTATGGGTGATAATTTTGTCCGATTGTTTTGCATATTCTCCATTAATTTTTATTTTCTTGAGTATTACTTTGGAGATATCTTTAAGGTCAACCCGACATTATTGGATCGACTCCAATGTAGGGAATCTGTAATATTATCTTTTCTTTTATATGGAACTATCAAAACTTCTTTGTGTTTAGGATGAAGGATCATAGTGCTTCCATCCAGGATTAACATAGAATTATGTCACTATCATCACACAAGGATCTAACAGCGAATTGCGATAATAAAGTATAATCTCCAATGTTTAGTTGTAGGTTGTTTATGTGATATTCTTTTTCGCTCCACAAGTTTATCTCTTCAATTATATTTGACTTGTGAATCAATAATTGGTTAGCACATTCTGTACTAACATAATTATCATTCTGAGTTGGATCAATAGAAATAGTGACATCCTTCCCTGCAAGTATCCCTTTAATTCTAAGTACCATTGACACATATTTTGTTGTAGTCTTAAGAAATCTTCATTTTTCATTACTAGAGTTCATTTTGCTTTTGTCAATAATTTGTGATAAATGATGAAGCTTATATACTCCTTTCTTCGCGATGAATCAATCTTTTTCTTGATAGAAAATATAAAAATACTTCCACTTCTTGTAATTTCTTTAATAATTTCTTCACCTTCTTGACATAAGCCTTCCCTTTTTTTGTATATATATAAATTTAACAAAAAAATTCTCTTACTTTTATTTAAAGTATAACCTCCTTTTTTTTTACTTCTTCATTTATAATAAATTTTAGTAACTTAAGAACTTTTAATTATCTTGATCCCCTTTTAAAAGTACCTTTATGTGGTCCTTCTATAGAATAAATAAAACCCTTTCAAAGGTTATTATAATCCAACCCCTTTATATATATATATATATATATATATATATATATATACTTTCAAAGGTTATTATAATCAAATAACTTTTTCTTTTTTAGATCTTTTATAATATAACCTGTTGCCATATATACACACCTTGGGAGCGTGGAAGAAATCTTCAATCCACTTTCGGTGTGTCCTTGGGGAGACAAGTGAGGAATAGATCTTTGTCACCTAATCCTCCAACTCCTCATGAGCCAACTCTAGCTTGAAGCCAGGGGTATTCCCTAAGCAAATATGTAGGCTTTTAAGCTAAGTTACAAAGAAAATCAAATCCTAGGGTTTATTGCTTTATCAAACCATTAACCATTAAGCTGAAAATAAACATGAACATTTTATTCACCACAATATATATAATCAAATTACTTGCATCAAAGGATACTAAAGCTTGATTGTTGGAGTTACAGTTGCATTTACATCAAATATGACAAATTATGAAATGTGAAGCACAATGGCTTTGTTGCTTGTAAATGATTGAGACTAGTGCCTTAAAGAGAATCATTAGGCAATGAATGTTCATGTTTTATTAAGGTTAAATTGAAGTTCAATTAATGAAATGGTTTGAGCCTCCTTGGAGATTAACTCTTCGTTTGGAAACTTGCGGAGAACCTTAAAGAAACAAATGGTCTCACGGTAAAAGTCCACTTAAGTCTTTGGATGTCCAAAGCGGGTGGGAAGCCAGGTCCCAAGAGGGCCATGCCACTTCTAATTAGGTCACTTTAAGGCGTTTTCCTGTACATCAAATTAACAACTTGAGGTTTCCCTAATTAAATCTATCGACTGCCAGCCATTTCGGTATGTAGACTTACTCCGGTCCGGTCGAGACGAGGCTTCCTTGTTGAAGAGTCGGGGAACAAAGCGAAATTTCAGGGAATTTGGTTTATTTTATGCGAGAAAATAAAGTGTGAAATTCGGGTACTATGTCAATAACCCGGCAGGGCCAACGAGGGAGTGTGAGGAGACGGTTTATTTACCAGATTTGTCTTGAAATTGAAATCTAATCTAACAATTGAAATTGTTCCTACTTGCAGAAACGAAAGAATTAATCTAAGCTAACACTTGTGCAAAATGACCGGATCCACCACAACACCACCCTCCCCAACAGAGTTTGAAGAAAGCGGAGCTTGTAGCTCCGCTTGTTTTATTATGATTTTATAAAGTACTTATTGGGATGAGTTGTGAGCATTCATTAGGGGCCTCCTGAGAAGCTCTTACACAAAAGGATTTTACAAAGTTTTTACAAAGTTTTAGAAGTAGGAATGATGCCTCGGGGGTCCAGGAGAATGCTCCCTAATCCATGGAAATGGATAGAAACTCCTTATCGTTACCAACCTGCACAAAGCGACAAGCAAACAAGGATAAAAGATGCCCAAAAACACTTTAGAAGTGTCTTGGGTTATGAGTGAAAACTTTGAAAAAATTTCTAAGTTATTTTAGCAATTTTCGGCGAAAATTAACTAAGGAACTCAAACTAAAGAGCTAGTTTCCTTAGGGTCTTTTTATTTCTGTTATAAAACAGAAAAACAGAGCACTTATAATTCCCAAATGCCGCTTTGAGATCTTTTAAAGTAAATCAAATTCCAGCCTTTAAAATTTGGAAGTAAAATGCTCAAAATTTGACTTTTCTTGGAACTAGATCTAGATTATGATAACCAATTTGAAATGCTTCTAAGGTCTAATGTGAACATTTTCAAGGGTCTTGAATGATTTATAATCACGAAATGTATCTAAAGAAATAAAACTAAAACCAAATTACAAAGCGTTTTCTGAATTCTTGAAAGAGGAAGGAAATTACAGCCTTTAAACCATGGGCAATGGGTCTTTAGGATGGCAAGGGGAAATGAGTCTTTAATTCCTTGAAGTTGTTGGAAATGGCCGAAGCTTCTTCCATAGCTTCAAACTATGAACAATAAGTCCCTAAATCCTTGCACATAACTTGTTAATGTAAATGGTGTCACCCACACAAGAAACTTTAGAGTATGTTATTAGTTAAACAAAACACACATACACATAGAATCTCTAAATGTCAATGAGCAAAATGGGAATAGCGACAAGCTAGATGGAATCTATTTACACTAGAGGTGATACTTATCCCTTAGAAGCCAATACCAACAAACTTAAAGCAAAATTTGGACAAGTATCACCTCATAGATGTAGATTTGACATCAATTTGCATCCACACACATAGATAGTACATCCGACTGAGCTCCAAAGTCTTTCCTTTTTATTCAATTGTGAGAAAATTTTACAAACATGGCATAAGAATACCTTCTTTGTAAAATTCAGCTCCAACTCTCCAAAACTCCAGCTCTCCTAAACTCCAACCTAAATTCCTCAAAGGAGATTGACCTCTTTAAATAAGCAATGGAATGGGGAAACATAGGTAAGAATGAGAGGATTTATGGCATTGAATGGAGGTGTGATTGGAGTAGATTAAGGGGAAGGCGTGAGTGTGAAGGAGGAGGGGAGAGGGAATCCGCGTAGGGAGTGAATGAAGGAGAGTGGAGCGTGGAGGGTGAGGGAATTAAGGAAGGGCGTGAAGTGAATGCATGTGGAGTGGAAGGGTAGAAATCAGTGATGGGAAGTGGAAGTGATGATTAGGGAGTGATGGTGAGGCGATGGGAGGTGAAGCTCACGTGGAGTGAATGATGTTCATGAGTGGGTTAAAGTGAGTGATTTTAGGGAGTGAATTAAGTGAGGAAAATCGAGGGTAGGAGATGAGGGCGTTGATTAAGGAAAGGGAAGCCTACATTGAGTTTAGGTGTCATTATGGTGAATGGGAGTGAAAGCGTGGGGAATCCACGTGGAGCCAAGTGAAATTGAGAGTAATTAATGGGAAGGGGCGTGTGAGTTTAAGAGGTACAAGTGGAGCCATAGGATGGAATTGACCCCCTTTTGACATTTTTAAATGTTTATTCAATTAGAATAAACAATATTATTTTAATTTTTTATTTTATTTTTAAATTTTTAATTAATTACCCTTTTCCAGGGTTTTCGAGTGGGGTGGCCTTTTAAAGCGATAATGATACGGCTTTTTAGCCCTCGGAAGAGAGGGAAATATGGGTTTACACCATACTCTGGACCCAGCTTGTAAACTTATGGCATCTAGACATCGATGCCATATTTTTACATTTGTTGACTTCGAATTAAAAAATTCAATATTTTTAGGAATTTAATTAATTAACTAAAACTAAAAAAACCTATAGGACTTAGCGTGAATTTCCAAATAACCCATTGCTTATTTCCTAGCATGAGCTTATATACATTGACAGACATTGGATTTTCCATGCCAAAACCAGCTTGTCAACACATACTCCGGTGCTGGAGCAAGTCTTTTGAGTGAAAAAAACTCAGAAATTATTTAATCTTCTCACTAAGGTAAGAAGAAAAGATAATTAACAAATTACAAAAAACACTCTGGAGTATGTGCCTCAGGATCAAGGGTGGCTAATAGCCTTTACATTCTCTCATACTTAGAACACTTATTACAACGGTGGAAATACAGAAAAATGGGCCTTTTCAGGGCCCTACTGAATCACTGAATTCTGCATGTATGAGTACTGCTTGCTCATTCTTTGTAATCTTGAAATCCGGCTTATTACAGCTTGGTGGATAACATAACCTTACTTTATTAAGACTTTATATAACTTTTCTCCTTCTATGTATATAGATAAAACTTGATTTAGGCTCTTTGAATCCTTCCAATAGACTCAATATCAAGTTAATTACCATTATTATGCAGTAATGGCTGACTCAACATAAAATTAAACCTTTGAATATCAACCCTTTTAATACAAAATTTGTTTGTCTTTGTTATAGTCCTTTATATACACTTGCAAAAGCAGTGAGCTAAAGGTCAACTCGCAGGTGTGTCCTTTGGAGGCACAATGCCTAGGTTCAAAGCCAACGTTGTCACTTTGACTTGAACCTGCCTGCAGTGCAGGCTTACTCCCTGGGAAAGCGAGGGAGATGGAGCCCTAGTTACTGAGACAGAGTAGGAGAATTCTAGAGTTGGTTTTGGTGGTTATGGTTTGGAATCTAGCCTATGAGAGGCAAACAAAATGCAAAGTGCAATTATTCAATGCAAAGGCAAACCTTTCCCTAATTCAACTAAGACTAGTGGCTAAGTTTGGGTAAGGGGTCAACTAAAGTTAAGGAGTTTAGAATCTACATAAGATTACAACTAGATTACAAAGAATGACTTTACAAGATTTACAATTAAAATAAATACAATTAAGAGAAAGAAACAATTATCCACAAATCTAAGAATGTGCAAGAGATACATCAAAGAGACGATTATACAACTATGGACAAGAAAATAAACAAGCACTAACTTGATCACTTGATTTATTAGGGGAAATAAATTTAACAAAGGAAAGATCCACCAACAATACATCTATTGCTTTATTCAGCTAGGGGGTAAACTCTTGTGCCATGAAGATGTGCATCATTAGATGCAAGTATATTGAAGACAATATTGGTTCTACATGGGCATTTTAGCATACCTCAGGCATACAAAAAATTTTATGCATGAAATTTCAGCACCCTAGCGTGGGTTAATAATGTAATAAATTACATGGATCATAGTTAGATTGAGGGTACCTTGGGATGTTTCATTGGGAGAGTTCTTTTCTTGAGAGTTTTGTCTCGAGGTTATCAATGGGCTTTCCTGACTGGTTGATTCCATGAGTTTTTCCCTCCCACACTTGCAATAATTCCTCTTCAAAGTGGTGAGGCTTGGTAGTTCTAATGGTCTCATCCTTTGGTAGCTATTGTTGGGAATGATATAAGTGATATGTTAGACATTGTAGAAAGTTTACCGGAATTTATTCCAGATAGGTGGTTTTTAATTAATTAAATTTAATTAATTTTCCTAAAGGTGGGATTTTAATTATTTAAGTAAATGCAAATGTTTGGCTGAGTATTGTAAACAAGTCTTTTGGGTTTTTATAGAGGTATTTGGCCCTTGAGAGAATGGGAATGTACCCACCCATGGTTAAGTTTTAAACTTAGTTGGACAAGTTTTACTATACATTTGTCCACACAGTCATCGGTCAGTTAAAACAACAATTTAATTGCTAAGTATGACATTGCCGAAATGTCCAATAATTGTAATAATAGGTTAGATGATGTGAAATGTTGAAATGATGGTTGGAGGCCTCCCTAAGCATAACATAACCCTCAACCTTTTCCAACCCTGTCTTCTAACTTCCGCCTACACTCAAAATCCCCTTATGCATGAGGGGTAGCGTTTTTCCTTGGTGGAGGTTGTTGTGACTTATTTGGGGCCACCTATCATAATTGTCCTTTGACCCCCACAACCCCTCCTAGGATGATCCCACTTCTTTTCTTTCATTAATACCCCTCCATTCCTTCATTTTCACCTTTTTTTGCCCCCCTCCAAGAGGAGTTACGCCCCCCTCTTCTAGAAACTCACAAATGATTTTTTTAATTATTTGGAGACCTCTCACCCCTCCCTTGGCATCAATCCCGAGGCCTCCCACCCTCTTTGCTTGATCCCAACACCTCCTACATTTTTTCTACACCCTAGATCTAGCTTTCCAGAGCCCTAGATGGTGTGCCTAGCCTTGAGATCTCATTTGCTTGGTGGTGGACACTTGGCTTAGATCAAGAGAGGTAGGTTTGCCTCCCCAAGTATAAATAAATCTCATTTCTCACTCCCAACGAACCATACCTTGAGTTATTGTTATGCTACTTGATTTTTTCCTCTCTCTCTCTCTCATTGCTCCATCATTTCTCTCTTACATTACAGGGGACTTTGGGTAAAAATTGTTTTATACAGCACCCCTCTTCTTGAAGCTATAATAAAAGAAACTTTGGAGGATATTTTGGGAGATCTACAAGTATTTTGGATCTTGGAAACATATGAGGTATAATCTTTTTAATTTGATATGATGCATGTATGAATGGATCTTGAGTGAAGTATTTTATTTGAGTAGGTTTTGCAAAAGAGTATTCTTATTGAATCTATATATGTGGTTAGCTAGATAATGTGCAGGTATTTCACTTATTAAACAACCCTCCATATTATCCATTGTATGCATGCTATTGTGTTGAGTTTTTTTTTTGCAGGTTGAACCTCAAGGGTTTCATTAAATGTGCCTTGGGTAAAAGTCTATTATTTGAGACTCTCCTTTTACTCCAAACAGCTTCTCATGTTATCTTCTTCATGTATTTGCAGCCCATATTTCAGCTAACATACTTAGTCTTATGGTCACAAAAACTTAAAATTTTTGTGAATTTACAGGCAAAATTGCCCTAAAAAACAAATTGCAAGTTTTACTATTGTTGTGTGTAACTCTCCTAGCAAGGGAAACCTTGTTTTTTTTGCAGGTATATCAGATCTGCAAAAACAACAAGGTTTTCTTTGCTAGGAGAGCTACACACAACGTTAGAAAACCCATCTAGGGGATTAGTAGCTATCTCTTTAACCTCCTCTTTCATTTCATAAATTTTTAGTTGCTTACACCTTGGGAGAGTGATTGGCCAAACCAACCCCACAAAATTGTTGGACTAGATTTTAGATTTCATTTTAAGGTTTTCTTTTCCAAACCTCTTTGGCACAATATTGGTGGGCTTGCCTCCACCTTGTGCCATTGTGGTAGTTTGTTCATTTTCTAAAGTTTTCTTAATAAGTAGTACCTACACCTTGGGAGAGTAACCACTAAAATCTTATGGCTAGGATGCTATAGATATGTGATGGTTTATATGTTTCAAATGGATTAGTATGCTCCAGAATAATCATCTTTATCATATCATCTTAGTTTAAGCCCTTAAGACACATTTACATTTACATGCTTTGAGTTTTCTTCTTGCAAATATTTTACACTTTAAGCATGGTTCTTTAGATGAGATAGATTACATGGTTGAATTTATATCTTAAAGCAATCTTATTTATTGGGCATTCATAACTATCATACTTTCATTCTTGTTCATGGATATGTGAATGGTGTGGGACCTAGATCTTTATTTCAGCGAGTCTCTATTTCACTTAACACATTTCATATATCTGATATATATATGGTTAAAGGGTAGTTTTAAATTCTTCATTTACTATAATTGTTGGCAAGTTGTTCTTGGCCTTGCTTTATTTCCTTACAAAGTTACATGCTATGGATGATGAATGATACTGATGTGTTAATCATGTTTATCTTATGAGATTTTACATTCATTTTCATGTGTTTATGGTTTAAATGTTTACTTTCACAACACATCATTTCAAGCACTTTGCAGTTTCGGTTTTGGGTATAAATTACACTTTTTGGACATTTAAAATAATTCTAAAACACTCCAAACACACCTAAAGACTTACCCGCGAGTCATAATAATCTTAGACAACTTAAGATGGCTAATTCAACCATCTCCACCATCTAAAGCGGGTTGGAGAAATACTTTGAAGGAAGTGGCTGGGGGACCATCTTGTGTATCTCAGTGGGTGTCACTTTCCGGGGAAATTACTCTTACTGTCGGGGTTGGCAGAGTGGTAAAAGGTGGGCCTCACGTTGCCTTACTATCTTGAACACCGACAGTCATTTGGCCAAGGGAAGAGGAGGGTTTAAGGCTCCACACACTCAGGATTAGAGGGAGGGAACAATAAAATTTACTTAACTTTTAAGAAGCTCCTAACCATTTAGTTGCATAGACAATCCATGTGTGTTGGGGGATCTTAGATGAATGTTTAGGAACACACATTGAAAACACTTTCATGTTTACAAGTCTTAATTGCAATCTTATGTTTTGTCTTTCTAAATGTTTTAGCTTTTTATGAGCATTGGAGTTTACAAAACTACACATCTTTTTATGCTTTATGGTGTGATTCAAGAAGAGTTGAGTATCCCATTTCTTGGGAGGCATCATCTTCTTGGATCTTAAGGTGCTTTAGTGGTTTGCCATTGGCTTGAGTCCAATGGAGTAAGTGCTATTGGGGCATGTTTGGCTTATGTGATTGATCTTGGGTTAAATATTTCCTAAACTCTCACATTTTGGCATCATCATTTATCTTGTTCATTTTTATCTTTGTGTAATTGTTGTAACTTCTCTTATTCTTTATTGTAAGTAGTTGTATGCTTGTTTGTGGGGATAGTTTCAGCATATTTTTACTTGTAATATTTTTGTAATTGAACCACCTTCAAACTTAGTTATTATACCAACCTTGGGCACTAGTCATAGTTGACTTAGGGGAAAGGTTGCTGTCATTTAATCTTGCACTTTGCATTTGTTGTTTTAGCATCTTAAGTTAGTTTTCCCCCAAGTCTTCTAACAATTTAAAACCAACTCCTAGAACTTCAAAGTTAAATCAAATCTAGTAGCTAGGGTCTACCCACCTTGGCTCCCTAGGAGTAAGCATAGAAGGGAGAGGTTCAGTCAAGGTGGCAGTTGTGGTTTTTGAACCTAGGCATTGTGCCTCAAGGACACACTAAGTGTTGGACTTTGCTCTCATGTTTACCAAGTGTGTGTGGAATGGAAACACACACCAAGCCAAGCAAACCCAAACAATGGGGTGCCTCAAAGGATCTTGCCAACTCTAAAAAGGGGTTGCTTCAATGGCATCCACAAATACACAACAACAAACCCAAACAATGAAGTTGCCTCAAAGGGATGCAAACTTCTTCAAGGGTTTAAATAATAGAAAGCAAAACACAACTCAAAATAAAATGACAATGCTCAAAAGAAAACCTCCAAGGAAAAGGGCGCAACTTGGGGTTTACTTTAGTTAACATCTACAACGAGTGCTTAAAGTAAATTGCATGAAAAGTAACTAGTTAACATCCACAAGTGCTTAAAGTAAATTGCATGAAAAGTAATGGATTTGACAAGTGCTTGCAAGATTACTCAAACATGAACCATAAAGAAATGTAAATGAAAGTGCCCCAAGGTTGTAGTGGATAAATTAGGATTATTAAGTTGTTAAGTTAGAGTATGAATCCTAAACTAAGTGACAACCCCAAAACTACCCCCGCTTGTACCAAATAGTTGTTGGGTGCTCAATAAGTGAGGCAAAAAAGGCTTCACCCTAGCTCCACAGGTCAACCCAAGAAAAGAAGTACTCCCGGGAAGAACGCCAAGCATCGTGAGATTGTCCCCGATCTAGCACCTCCTGTTGCTTCCTTACAATTCTCGTTTTTAGATGGCAAAGTTGGGTCAGTAGAGGGTGACCTATTAAAACTAGTTTATTTTAGAGCCTAGGAGACTAAGCTGTATTAAGTTAGTTATGTGTTGAACAAGATGTGTTTGCTAAAGTGTCAAGTACTTGAATGTAAAATAAATTGCTTTCAAGTTAAAGGAAAGTACTTAACAAAAGTAAAGGAATTGGAAAAGCATGAAGCACTTGAAATAAAACTTGCAAGGAACAAAATAAAAGTTTGCCTTAAACCGTGAAGTTATACCATGCTCATGAGATTGCAAGACATTAAAAGAAAGTACTTGTAAAGAGATAAACTTGAAAGCTAAGTACTTGAAATAGATATAACTTGCAATGAAAAAGAAAGACTACATGAGCACCATAACCTTATTATGCCTCCATGGGCCTACACTAGCACATGATTACTTCATTACTTAACATAAACCATCATTGCGCATAAAATGAAATAAACACAACTAGTCTAGCCTTACGATTTTGGGGGCTGGCAAAGCCAAGCACACTCCAAGATGTAGGCAAACAAGTGAAAATAAAATGTTTGTAAATAAAACTAAGTTAAGCAAACCTCAAACAATGGCACAAGGTGGAGGCAAGCCTTCATTTGTTGTGTCAAAGTAGGTTGAAGAGAAACTAAACTAATAACAGAAAATAAATTGCAGCAAGAAAGCCTCACGATTTAGGATGGTTAGCAAAGCCAAGCACTTTCCTAGGTGTAGGCAAATAAACTAAAAACTTGCAGAAAATTAATTTTAGGAGAAGTGCAAGCCCTTGGTTACTCTTTGGGGGCTTGCTTACAATGATAATAGAAGAGAGAAGTGTTGGGTGTGTAGGCACCCCAACTTGGGAGGTTGTTGTTGACGTTTTCAGGCCCCAAGTGGGCTGTTCCTCCTCGTTTTCTGTCAAAGACCTGCAAAAACCAGCAAGTAAAACTTGCTGGAAAACTGCAGAAAACGACTGAAAACTCTGCAGAAAATTTTTGTTAAGATAAAACAAAAATATAAAGTGAAATATAGCAGTATTTGTAGTCGATTTTAATCTACTTCAGCATATAAATCTACCCATGTACTCAGAAATCATAACAGAAAAGCAAAACCGTAACTATAAGAGGAAATAAGGTCAGGTGGAAAATGCAACTTCCAAATCTGAAGTTGTTCCTTCTCACCCTTAAGCAACCTGCAAGAAAATGAAACAAAGCTACAAGACCAAGTAAGAGGTAAGTAGATCCCAAAACATCCACAAAATACTCTGAAGAAGAAAGGAAACTACACTACTAAGATCTAGAGCAATACTACTCTAGATCTATCCAAGCCAACTACTTTGCCTAGATATCCTACTCTAATCTAGAAACTAAGAACTCAAACAATGCACAAATACAAGTCACTTCAATAACATCCAAAACCAAACACCAAGAATACTCCAAGTACCAATGGTTTCCTCCAAAGTTTCTTCTATTATGAGCAAGCTTGAGCAAATACTCGCTTCAAGTTTGAGAAAAGAGAGAGAAATATGGGAGAGAGAGAGAGAATGGGAGAGATTTGGGTATAGTAACTGTTATCCCCGATATCTAGGGATAACTAGGAGATCATGTCTCGAGGCCCACAGGTCCTAGACATGGAGTACCGAGAGCGGGATTGACTTGAGCATGGCCCTGGAGGGCCCATTTTTCTTCTTCTTCGTTAGATTTGTCCTGTCAGCAGTAGAAGTTTCCATCACCACCGGCCTGGACTTGCATCAGAGAGGACTCTTGCTCCATGAGGTAATTGGTCCCAGGTATCATGGTATGTGTCATATTTGATCGTTATAACCTTCTCATATATGCATTAGGTTCCTTTCATTTCTGATGACTGCTTGGATCTTACACTAATCCACTTGACCATTGTTGGGGTGATTGATTGGGTGACTTAGTAAGCT
>SNQJ01S0187958.1:18352-33923 GCA_010110895.2 Picea sitchensis | reverse complement strand
ACTCAAACCATTCATAAATTGCACAGACTATGAGCATACATGTCAGCATATAAATTTCAAGATACAAGAAATGACACTTATCAGAAAAGCACTAGAGGTGATGCAACTACTGAGAGGGGTGCTCATTTCCACCCAACCGTAGGCTCAGCGACTCCAAATGGATTTACCACTAGCCACCTCCAAGTTGAGACCACGATGCTGCGAGACTGAGTCTTTGTTCTCCAGTGACCGAGAATGAAGGTTACTCTCCTTCTTCCCCGCTATCACTCACTCTGTATTTTCCAGAGTTATTTTCCTATTTCCCTCGCATCTGCCCCTTGATCGCACACTCTTCCTGCCTTTTCTCTTTTCGGTGAGGTTATGTGTGGCACGATCTTCCTCGCAGTGGTTAGGTCTGAGGACTCTACGGATGGGCGGTTCACCCCCATCCCTCACTACTCATGAGGAGCCATTTACCTACCAACCTGGTGAGTCATTTAATTTGGGGCCAGCAAGCCGCTCTTGGTTCTCTGGGCCAGTGAAGTCCAAATACGGTATTGGTTTCGGTGGAAGTTAACGCCACCATTCCAAGTGCCTTCCACCACCTTTCTTCAGCCATCGTGATATCTTTTTCAGCACATCCCCCCTCTCAGCAGTCCTGCAATATATATATATATATATAATATTATTTACTTTCATCGACCTTTTTCACAAGGTCCATTCACATCACACATTCACATTTTTGAGTTTGCCACAATACTTGGCCAGTATAGTTATTTTTACAGACTAGGGGAAATAGGGTGTTACAAACCTCTTTGGAAGAACAAAGGTGCAACACCTCCAAAAATACTGAATATCAAATTTACGAAGTGACATGGATCATCGATCCTTGGATCCTTCAGGATCCTTCTCAGCCGTCGATTTGGGGATTCCATTGAGAACCCCTCTTAGTCATTCGATCATCCAAAGGAGGGACCTGCATATGGTACTTCGAAAAATTCCTACTTTAGGAGAATGGAGCGGACGTAGAGTAGAAATCCCCAAAGGACAGAGCCATGAAGTAACAAGAAGCGTGGATCCAAGGATCCTTCAGAACCCTTCTCGATTGTTAGATCGAGCCTAATGAAAAGATGGCATCAAGTAATTCAGCATAGTCCTACTCTGGGAGCTTTAACCTGTGAGTGAAAGAGAATATCATCTGACCACCGAAGGCCAGAGTGACATAGCATATTGATGTCACCTAGGGTGATGTGGATTCATTGTAGGTGTAACATGTGTCACCCCAATTTATGTCTTTCATAGACCCCAGGTGTCAAATGGAACTAGACACGTGGCAATAGTTTATCAGGCCATGTGTCGCCCTTGTCTTCTACCAAATGTCATCTGTTGGGCCTAGGCCATGGTCATCCCAATGCTGACCACTATGGGAGAAACATGAAAGTTACGTGGCCAAACTCCTGAATACCAAAGTTGTGAAGCAACTAGGGCCATTGATTTGGAGGATATTTGGGATCACTCATGATCATTTGATCTACTCCTTGGTCAATTTGGCTTTGACCTAATATGGGAGTAAGGAGAGGGTTACACCATGAAAACTGTTGGCGCATAATTGATCAGACCAGGGTCCTTCTTAGGTTACCAAGAAAAGGCACCAAGTAGTCTAGAGTGCTGGCATTTTCATCTCCTCCGAAGAGAAGAAGTCTCACCCAAAGCACAACCAAGACAAGAAGATAGGGAAGGGTGTTGCGCCTCTTTTGTCACCTAAATGAGAAAAATAGAGTTGCTTACAAGATTAGTTGGATTAGCTAAGCAAGACAGTAGTAAAGGAAATGGTTAGAGAAAGAAACATAAAAGAACAAGCTAAGAATTAAACTAAGAAATAAAATAACAACTAAACTATTGAGCATAAGGACATAAGAACAAAAAACCAATAAGACTCATGTCACCAATGGCAAGGATTATATTAGTGAAAGANTTGGGTCCCTTCTTCCTCCAAGGGAGGGCTCTTGGACCCCCACAACTAAGCTCTTCTTACAGCTTTGAATGAAATGGTGAAAGAATCCCAAGCTAATCCACTCAAGAGGTGAGATGGATTGCCCAATGTAATGATGCTAGTATGCTCTTGATGAGAAAAGAGGATTCTCCAAGAGAATAGTAGCAGCATAACCTTGCTAATGAATTCCTTGAAAATGAAGTGCACCCATGGCTTTGTTTTATAGCACCAGTTTGAGGTATTGTGCAACCAGCTTATAGTGTGAAAAGAGGTTATTTAGGGAATTTTTAGGTCTTTGACCAGCCACCCAGTCGGATTTGTCCGAGATTTGGGTGTCAAATCAACTTGGAAGTTGAACCAGAAGTGGGTGGGAATTCTACCAATCTCATAAATGCATCATTCTTAGATGTGTGCAGCTTTTAGCGACCACAGTCGCGCATTGTGCGCATGTGTTCTTTTCATGCGTTTATGGATCACGCATGTGCACGCACGCCTTGTGTAGTCATAGCGCACCTTAATTGTATCACTGGTTGTATAGTTTTGGACCTTTTGGAAATGATTTTGTGGTAATTTTGGTCCATGGGTGACCTCATAACTATTTGACGATGCTGGATTCCTGTAACCATTTGCGGATGAAATTTCAGTGATAACATATGCCCCCTGATGGATGAGGTTAGGAGCATATGTATAGCCAAAATTCATCAAAGTTTCTTCTACTGAGAGTGTCATTGTAAGAGAGAGAGAGATAATGAGAGTATCAAGAGTGACCCATTGGAGGGAGAAGGGAGCCTGTAGGACCCAACCTTCCATAAGGTGTGTAAAAAATAAATTGTATACAAACGAGGCAGGCATGCCCCATGCTTGTGTCATGTAACTCAAAAAAGAATGGTGTTGTATAGTAATTGAAACAGTGTGTTGATGTAGACAACTGCAGTGCCCTCGGGGGCTGTCGTGATAAAGGCAGAAGACAATTCTAAGGAGGAACATACTCTGAATAGTAGAAAATGACACCTGTAAGAAGTATCACGGATTTTGTAGGCATTGATAGCCCAGCCAAGTTCAGAGGTCTTCAGCAAATATAAGAAATAACTGCAATAGTCACAAAGTAAGACCCACCGTAACATGAGAAAATGTTGAAGTCAAATGTTGCGAGGGTCAATGACAGTAAGGAGAAATTGTGGTTCTCCCTGTGTCGTTTGAGACCTCTCATTGGAAAGGTAATGAGAGTCAAGATACTATCGCCCTTCTGGAAACTATGCTGATGTCGACAAAAGGGGGATGTGAATCCAAGAAGTGAAGGGCTTCGTGAAATCTACTAGGTGAGGTTAGGAACTGAGGAGGTACATGGATGAAATAAAGATGTATGAAGACTCAAGACTGCCCTTGGTTGGGGGTATATGCGAAGTATAAGTGGCCGCAACCGTTCAACTAGGTCGAGTGTCAGAGGGACAACAAGATGTGGGATAAGTTGTGCCAAAGGCGGGACAAAGTGGACAAACTCAGAGAGCAGAGGTAAGTGGCATGTGGGATACTCAGAGTATATGGACGATGTCAACAGGAGTAGATGATAAGGAGTGCCCCGACCAAGGGCGACATGGGTTGCATTTGCCAAAAAATGGAAGAAGTTCGCCAAAGGTGACGACAAAAATATATGTAAATGCTGGAAACAAAGGCTTTTTACAACTTATAAAGAATAATTTGGGATGAGTGTACAAATACAGAAACGGGTGCCCCAATGTAATATGGTTGAGCCGATGAGGGCACAATGTGCTTAGAGAACTGGTGGAGGTTGGGGGCCCATGGGTGGGTTTCTGTATGAGGTAGATGGTATGGAGGGAAATTTGCGGAGGGGAAAACTGATTGTGGATGAAATGGAGGGTTAATGATACTGCGGAGGCGCAGTCAAAATAGAACCTTGAAGAGATAACCTGGGAGTCCATTGGGAAAGCTAGCAAAATGAGGAGAAGGAGTATGTGGCTGATTCACGACATGATGTAAGACTATCGGGACTCCCATCTCTAAAGGGTTGAAAAATAGCATGAGTGTCAAAATGCAAAAGGGTGCTATGAATGGGACAACTCATGTGGGGGAGAGTGCTACCGAGTGACAGTACCCAAAATGCAATGGAGGTGTCGGTACTACAGAGCCGGAGATGGGGATCCTAAAGGTAAATGTCAGAGGGTGTGACTAGAGATGCACTTGAGATTCAGAGGGAATGATTACATGCCAGTGTTGATTATATACCTAAAGGGGTAGTGCTGATGTATGATGACCAAGTACCTGCACACATGAAAAAAAAAATACCCGACGTGAACAATATCTGAAGAGAATCGAACATACAAGCATTTATTGGATAATTTTGAACATGAGTATGCGTACCTAGATGGGTATGAAAAAATGGTGCCCCAGGGGCTAGGGATAAAAAATGGCCCAGGGACTGTCTTGATGTAGGTGACGGGACACTGATCCCGTGGCTGAAGACGAATAAAAAAACAGACAACCAAAGCTCCCGGAATGGGGTTTGGAAGTTTGGTGAAAAGGGCTATATATAGTTGTAGGGCCCACATTGCCACCTCATTTGTACTTGTTGTCAAAGTGACTGGACGAGAGGTATTCAGAGGAGATTTGGAGATTCCGGGAGAATGAGGCAGCCGATTCAAGACCAGCGAACTTCAAGTTAGTAGTCTTATCGTCCTGCATAGAAGTAGGTTTTCAATTTGTGGGCAGAGCCTGTACGGAGGGTCATACAGGGGTTTTTATGGGTGTGGGCCCCCCAGTGCACAGGTGATCCAAAAATATGGATGCATGGGTGTGCGCCTGTTAACTAGATATCCATGCATGGGTGTGCCCATAGGGGGGAAAAAGGCGTGCATGGTATGCTCATTTGTTTGCTACACAGTTGTGCATGGGTGCACCGTTGTGTAGTGGACAGGCGCGCTGTGATGCGTGCCTATGTTCATGAAAGGGGCACATGGAGGCACCTCTGTATGGAGGACAGGCATGCATTGATGCACGCTTGTGGGATGAATAGGGGCACATGTGTGCAAACCTATGGGGTGAACAGGTGTTCATATGTGTGCACCTGTGGGGTGAACAGGCGCGTATATGTGCGCATCTGTGGGTTTAAACAGCTGCACCTTGGAGGCAAGGTTGATGGGTGAAAAATTCATCTTTTTTAGAGATTTTAATGTGTTTTATGGTCAATATGGTTGATCTAGGACTATATTATGTGGTTGCAGGCGATCATTTGTATGATGTCGGTCAACTGGTGAGAGCGGGATTCATCACAACTGAGGGATGTCATGGCTATCGAGGAGCTGTGGGTTCATGCCACTTTGGCAGCCTACGGGCTGCTGAAGTTTTTTGAGTGCCCGTTGATACAGGTTCAGAAGTATCTTCTGCAGCTTTTGATCTGGATGTGGAGTCTGTATCTACATTGTTTTATGGTGTGGGGAGAGCAGCTAACCTTCACTGCAATGGAGGATGTGTACTTTCTGACTGGGCTCCCTTTTCACGGAATGCCCCTACTGGCGGAGCTTGTATTACCTAGGGACATGCAGTTAGCTACCTTGGGCCGAAGGTATTGTTCGAGGGAGAACTTCATGTCAGGCTCCATAGTGAGTATCGGGGTGATGGATGCTTTAGTTCATCGCTATGTAAAAGCGATGATTGTGAGGGTATATGGGTCCCTCGTGACTCAGCGGATCAGTGGTGGTCAGCCGAGGATTATGGGGTGGGCATTGGCAGGAGAGAATTTTGCCTGGGGCTTGATGCTGGATGCCAAGATGGTAGGGCAACTTGACCGGTGTTGGACTACGTACTCAGGGGATTTTGCCTTTGGGTCCATCTTGGTGGCCTGGTTTTTGGAGAGGGTGTCGATGTTGTGCCCTAGAGTTTTATTGGGCACACCTGGTGCATGAGAGCCATGACTGAGGTGGTGGTCGATGATTTTGATTCACCATGGTGGTGGTGAGGGTGTTCATTTTTTCAAGGTTGAGGCTGCACAGGTGTGGTGGAAGATGTCGCAAATCATACTGCAGTATCCATACTGTGGGGTGGACTTCCGAGGTGATCAAGATATGGTGTTACCTCCAAGGTAGGTGTTTGACCACCAAGGTATGTTTGTGATTTGTTTGATATGTTGATTTGTGAGATAGTATGACCATGTATTATGTATAGATGGATGTTGATGCTATCTTTTATTTGTTTGAATGTGCAGATGTGGGACATCGCGGGCATGAGGTTGAGTTGATGAGAGTGCCAGCTTGGCAAGAGCCGGTGAGACCACCGCGGGGAGAGCCGCGAGCAAGAGAGAGACGTCAGCACAAGGACGTTGAGGAGAGACCAGTCGGTGATGAGAGAGCGACTAGAAGACATCGTTTTTTATGACCCTGGTCCCGGGCCATCGCATTCTCCTCCAGCGGAGGCCAGGGGAGATTTTGAGGATATTCGTCACTGCTTGGAGGCAGTGCTATAGGGAGTGCCTGAGGGCATGTGTGTGAGAGTGTCGTTGACGTGGCAGACTATGGTGCGGTGAGCAGCAGTAGCAGGTGCTGCGATGACCGGGTGGTTACCTCTAGGTTCAGAGGGACCGATAGTGGGTGGGGCACCACCGCTTGAGGGAGGGGCAAGAGGTGGTGCTCTAGAGGCACCTTGAGTGTCACTCTATGTATGTTTGTATTTTTGTATATAGGCTGGTGAGCCCATTTTGGTGTAGTGGCACTGGTTTTGTACCGAGGTGCTTCACTGGCCTGCGGATTTTATATACGATGTATTTTATGTGTATGTAAACATTTTAATGGCACTGTTGACCGATTTATGTATATATATGAGTATACATTTTGGGGTCTTTGTGATGTTTACATGTGTTTTTTAATGTGTTGATGATATCTAATCTATATATTTTGTGACAAGATCTTGATGGTTTATGTGTGTGTAGAGATATCTTGATGTGATATATGCCAATCGAGTATAATGTTAGCTAGGTTATCTGTAATTTGATTCAATTGTCTTGGAATATGTGTAAATGTAATGAAATCAAAATGTCGAGATAAAAGTCTAACTTGCAGGTATTTTTGAAAGAGGCAAGGATTGTGGACACGGTACACATTGTTGAGCTGGAGGATGACTAGTTGGGAGTCAAGAAAGACGCTAAGGTGATGAATACGATGATGACGGGCATCGGTGAGGAGGCCAATGAGGACCATGTACTCGGCTTGGTTGTTGGTTGCTGAACCCAAACATATGACGCTAGAGTGAAGCAGTTCATGTGAGGGGGAATAGAGAACCCAAGCTGTCGAAGCGAGATTTTGTGTCCAATGGCTGGCGCCGTTGGCGTAACCGATGTGGTAGGACAGTGGAGGAAGCATCTGTCAATAACACAAATGATAGTTTAGACGTGAGGGATGAAAAAAAGATTAAAAACACTATAAAAGAAATAACCTAATGTAGAATGGCTACGCTTAGGCGTAAAAGTTCTTTAAGTATAACCCGTTGACGGGTTCTTTGAGAGAGAGGCCTTCGGGGGAAGCCAGGATGTATGCACCTTTGGTGAGGAAATGTTGGATAATGTAGGGGCCATGCCATAGTGACTCGGATTTTCCATGACCAAGGGTATCGTGAGCGATATCGTAAGCAAGGACGAGGTCTCCTTCATGAAATGAGCGAAGGTTGATGTGGCGATCAAAGGTGGCCTTGGACCATTTTTTGGCTGCCTCATTGTTTTGTAATGAAGATCGAAGATCTTCATCCAGGGACTCTAAGTTCAGCAAATGTTGCTCCATTGGAACAGTGTCGAGTAATAGCTCAATTGCGGTGCATAAGGTGGGAATTTCACACTCGATAGGAAGAGTGGCCTTGACCCCATGGACTAGATGAAATGGTGTGAAGCCAGTGGTCGTTTTCACGGCCGCACGGTAAGCCCATAGCGCAAAAAATAACATATGATGATAATTGGTCTTATGTTTGTTAACCATGCGCTACAACATGGTCTTGAGGACCTTGTTAACTGCTTTGACCTATCCATTAGACTGAGGGTAATATGGTGAGACAAACTCGTGGGAGAATCCCAATCGTGATGAGAGTTTGACAAAAAATTCATTCTCGAAATGTTTCCCATGATCGGAAACTAGTTGGAGTGGTACTCCAAAGTGGGATATGACATGATTAAAGAAAAAATGTGTTGCAGTGTCAGTGGTGTTGTTGAAGGTGGGCATGGCTTCAGCCCATTTTGTGAAGTAATCGACTGCTACAACAATGTATTTGTGTCCATTGTTGGATGGGGGATTACAAGTCATGAAGTCGATGCCTCATTTACAAAAGGGGTCGATAGTAATGATTGGGTGGAGAAGGGAAGGTGGTGCTCATGCTTTGTTGGCATAAAGTTGAAATTTATCGCATCGCTTCATGGCATGAATGCAATCGTGCAACAATGTAGGCCAAAAATAACCTGCTCGGATGATTTTCTGAGCAGTGTACATTCTTGAAAGATGGCCCCCGCACGCACCACTATGGCAGTCGTTCAAGACTCTATCGGCCTCGTCAATAGTCAAGCATCGATGAAGTATGGTGTCGACCCCTCGCCGATATAAGATATCTCCGATGAGGATATAGTGGGGGTCCTGGTGGCGAATACGACGAGCGATCATCTTTTGAGAGGTGGTTACCGAAATTTTGGGTTTGGAGGTAGACGAGGAGGTCACCGTACCAAGGATCATCCGAAGTGATATAAAATAGATGTTCATCGGGGAAGTCAGTATTGATGGGGGCACTGGTAGTATCAAAGGGGAAGGTTGTGACAAGTTCGGAGAGGATGATAGCCTTCTTGCTCTTGGGTGTTGAAAATTCGAGATCATACTCCTGAAGGATAACGATCCATCGGGCAAATTTGCCATTAATTTGTCAACGACTGAGTAAGTATTGCATGGGGTTGGAATCTTCTATGACCCTAGTTGTGCGAAGCAGAATGTAATGGCACATTTTTTGGACTGTGAGGATGACTGCAAGGGCTAGTTTCTCTTTGTGATTATACTTCAAGGGTGGCCCTGAGAGGTTTTTACTAATGTAGTAAATGACATGCTCATGATTTTCATCGCCGATTTGAACAAGAACTCCTACTACTGAGACAGTTGATGCTGATATGTAGAGGATATAGTCATGATTATAGTCAGGTGAACTAATTAAAGGGGCATTAGAGAGCGTCATTTTAAGATCATCGAACACTTTTTGGGCATGTTCATCCCAGTGAAATGGGATGTCGTGGCGTATTAAGTGAAGGAAACCATGTGCTCGAGTGGCATAGTCTGGGACAAATTGCTGTAGAAAGTTAGCTTTTCCTTGTAGGCTCTGGAGTTGGTGTAAATTCCAAGGGGGTGGAATTTTTGTGATGGCCTGGACTTTGAGGGGGTCCACGGTAATACCTATTTGTGAAATGATGAATCCGAGGAGGCACCCTGCAGTGACGCAGAATACACACTTGAGGGGGTTCAAGTGGATGTTGTACTGACGACGTCGTTGGAAGATGATCCGTAAATCATCAAGATGTTGGGTGCATTTTTTGGATTGAGTTGTGAGGTCATCCAAGTATGCGAGGATGATATGAGATAGATCGTGAAAAATGTATGTCATAGCTCATTGGAAAGTTGCGCCAGTGTTCTTTAGGTCAAAAGGCATGACACAATATGCAAAAGTACCCCAAGGGGTGGTGAATGCGATTTTGTATTGATCGACTGGGTGGGTTTGGATTTGATTATAACCAGAGAAAACATCCATGAAGGACAGAGCCTCGTGGCCTATGCAGTCATCAATAATTTGATCGATGAAAGGCATTGGAAAGTTGTTTTTGGGACATGCATGATTGAGATCGCGAAAGTCCGTGTAGACACGGATAGTGCCCTATTTTTTGTTAACGGGTATAGGGTTGGAAACCCATGAGGTATAGGCAATGGGGTAGATGAACCCAACCGCATGTAAATTGTCAATATCGGCTTTGATAGCCACGGCTTTGGATGGGTGTAGCGGTCATTGTTTTTTACGAACCGGTGTAACATCAGGCCAGGTGTCGATGCGATGTTCGACAATAGAGGGATCAAGGCCAAGAATCTCTGTGTATGACCAGGAAAAAATATCCCGATATTCTTGGAAGAGGGATTTATAGGCGGTGATTTCTTGATGAGTGCATGTGGCACCAATGGTGATTTCCTTGATGACTCCACTTTTTATGGAAATATCGATTTTGATGGTCGGGGAAATGTTGGCCATGTTGCCTTCTTCAAAAGCATCAGGGGCAGGAATGGGGTTGTTGAACCAATTGATATGCCCTGATGGGATAAAATCCTTGGTTTCGACTGCGTATATGGGGTGTTGGGTAGGAAGCATGAAGACTTCCTGTGGAAAGAAGAGCGCTCTGTGGTGTAGCACATCCCATGGGTAGTTGGGGGTGTTGAGTTCTTCGAGTATGTCCTCATCATAGTGGAATTGGTGGGAATACAAGGGATCTAAAAGAGTGATATTGGTGATGGTCACCGTGTCATTGTCCTTTGGGGATGAAGAAGTAGGGGGAACAACACAATGAGATTGCGATGGTTCGCTCGACATCAACCAAATATCAAGGTACTGAGGAGTACCAGTGGTAGTTGGATGTAAAATTTCTGTAGGGAAATGAATGGGAGAATTGGGGGACTTTGGGGGTAAATCCTTGGATAAGTCATCCAAGAACCACAGAGGAATAGAGGGTGCCTCTAGTTCAGGATAAATGATATGAAGAATCTCTAGTGAGGAGGTGAGGTCAACCATCGATTCTATAGGGGGCGCAGGGGTTTGAATTAGGGTAGATTGGCATTCCCTGTATTCAATGATCATAGGACATTGGTATGTAAAATGATCTAAGGATTCGCATAGAGAGAAAGGGCATCTCATACGTTCATTGATTGAAGTCGTGACATAATGGATGTCAGTGATGTTTGGTAGGGATGATGTAGCTAGATTGGGTTCGTTCTGAAAGCTTTGGAATATTACGACTAATGTCTATTGGAAGTGAGGTAGTGCTGGGAAATGGTGTGTATAATGGCCATATTCTGAACATATGGTGCAAGCAAATTTGGTTTGCAGCCCTTTGCTACTTGTGTTTGGGGAGATAGCGACAGTACTTTCTATAGTGGCAAGCGGTGATGGTGTTTGATTGGGTTGAATTAGGTTTCGTAACTCGGGTAGAGATGGGCATTTGTTGGTTGGGTGTCCATATTTCACACATAGCGCACAAGGAGGTTGGATGCGTGGGGGGAGTGGAGCTATGGGCTCCTTCTTCTTTCACCTGCCCCCAGTTGTGGCAGGGAGGTTAGTGAGTGGGGTTGTAGAGGGTATGGTGGGAATGAGTATGGGAATCGTCATTGGGATTCCTTTTGTTTGGGGGGGAAGGGATGGTTGAGGAACCATCTCTGGTGGATGTAAACACCAAACTGGAATTTCCAACACCATATTAGGGAGGGTAAGCATTGTGGCTACTTGGAAATCTTGTGCGCCTGGTGGAAGGTAAAAGAAGGGGATTTGAGTAATGGCTTGCAGAACTATATCCCAAACTGGGATATGGCCTTGGGGAGAGGTGAAATCATGAATTGGTGGAGTCGACGAGTTCGCAGGAGGCTCATGAGGGAGGAGCTCTGCGACTAGTGGGATGTCAGATATGATAGAAGTCTCCCTGGGAGGAAGGGTATCCTCCATGTTATCTCCTTTGGATGATACGATGCATACCTAATTGGAAGGATGAAGGAGTGGTGGTGCACCATGATAAGTTCCTAACAATGATGGGTCTTTGAAAATCCCGGGACCCATTTCGATGAGTGGGTATGCTTCATGATTAGTGTGGATGAGAGGGAGAATGTTATCGATGTTGGCAGAAGGGTTAGGCTCATAATGTGAGACTTCGTCAATGGTAATGATCTTCCCGTTATGGGGGAACATCATGGTTCAAAAGACGGAAGAGACAATTGCCTTCATAGTGTACATGTAGCTATGACCGAACAAGATATTGTAATCGAGTGAGACATCGATAACTTCAATGTCGATGAGAATGGTCTTGCCCCCGAGTTCTACAGGGACATTTTGGAAGAGCCCTTCAGGAGAAGATGGTCATCCGTCATAGGCTCTTAAGGTAATGGCAGATGGTATGAGTTCTGGGGAACCAAGTTTCTACCATACTGACTTGGACATGATGCATGGGGATGCTCCTTCATCGATGATGCACCGATGAACTGTAATGTTCCGAATTTTCACTGGGATTTGAAAAGCGATTAGAGCGGGAAGGCGAGGTTCTCCAATGTTGAGATCAAATGTGATGAGTTGAGTATCTGTGGGGTCGACTGCCCCCAAGGTGGAAAGTAATGATTTTTGCTGAGTGGGACAAGTTTGAAGGACTTATAAGACTGACATGGCAGCTGGGGATTGTGCTAAGTCATCGACCAAACTATAATTATGAGCTGCCCTAACCTGTGGGTTGTGGACATTCCTGCACAATGGGATGTGAGGGATGCAAAGAGGTGTTTCTATGTTAGGGCAAGGAATCACCAATGTGGGTCCCGTTGGTGCTGGGATTGTTTCTGGGGGAATGGGAGGAGACTCAGCGGGTGCATGGTATTGACGACTACGTGTTTACAGAAGGATTTCTTCCTCACTAGTGAGGAGGATAGTATGATCTGTGAGATTGTTTGGATTGAGATATTGTCCCAAGTATGGTGGGGTAGGTTGTATATCATGTTGGGTGTTCATCACACCCTGGTGTAGAATGGGGTTTTGTAGCACGGTTGGGGGTGGTTGTTGCACGTATTGTTGTGGGGCTTGCTGAGGGGTTTGTGGTGCTGGAGGATGTGGTACACTTCCTGAGTCTTTCATCCATTTAAAATCAGTGATTTGGGGGAAATGATGAGTATAATGACCGAACTCATCACAAAGGGCACAAGGGAAGGTGGTTCTAATATTATTGTTATTTCTCCCTTGACGCCTGTTGTTATTGCCCCCCTAAGGGTTCTGATTCCCTTGATTCTGGTTGCCCCCAGTAGGTTGGTTCTATTGGGGGTGATTCCCGCCTTGACCTGGGTTACTATTGTTCCTGTTTTTTCCTTTCTTTTTGGCATTATTCGACTGATGGGTCAAATTTTCCGTATTCAACTATTCAAAATTTTGATATTGTTGAAGGGGAGAGGGTTGAAAAAAATTCACCCCGACGTGAGGGTGTGGGGGAGCCATGGGTTGTGGAGGACCAGGGAATGGAAAGTACAGATTCTATGGGGGTAATGATTCATAAGGTACATAGGAAGGCGTGGCACTTTCGCTAGTACTTAGAGTATAAGTTGAGGTAGAGGGAGTACCAGAACTTGTTTGGATTGGTGGGTGTCGGTAGTGTCCCACTGATGGGTGGGGGAAGAGAAATAGGGTATGGTTGTTGATAAGGGGATGGAGGGTAATAATAGGTTCCCCCATATGCTGACAGATATTGAGGTGTTCCATACATTGGTGGTTGTTGGGGTTGTGGATTGTGGTGCATGGTATTACCAATCAATCAGTCTACTGAGTGAGACATCCCGGGTTTGTCTTGGCCAACTGGAATGGGTTTTGGTAGATTAGGAAGTACTGCGTACAAGTACCTTGATTGTGACTAGATGAGGTCGTATTGTTGAGCCTTACTGATGGCTTCTTCTTCTGATTAAGGGAAGGTGGAAGCTACATCCTTACCAAGGAGAGAGACAAGTGATCTGAGAAACCAGTCAAGACATTGTTGTTTGGTGGTTTCATCTTTGCACAAACTACGTCATCGACGCTACTCGTGAATGTGATCAATGATATGTGTGGCTGAGGTTTGTTTAAAATTAGAGAGTAGTTCAAGACCATTGTCATGGCGGATTGGTAATCAGAAGAAGGTCAAAAATGCTTTGGCCAAGGATTCAAAAGTTGCATGGGACCCCGATTTTTCATCTACATACCATTTGGGTGATGGGCCAGTGAGTGTGCATTGAAATAATCATAGTCAGATGGAATCATCCATAATGTTGTTGGAAGAGCACCATAAGTGGAAAGTCATGACATGGTTGGCAGGGTCATCCCCTGCCTTTCCTTCAAATGTGGGGATATCTGAAGGTAGTTTGGTAGGCATTGTAGGCCATGTGGGGTCATGCAATATAAGATCATTTGTGATTTTGCTTAGATCTGGTATGTTAAGAGAGGCCAAATATGGCATCTGGAGTGGTGGCAGAGGATTAGTTCTAGCCATGATGTGAGTGTTCTGTGAACCTGACCCTTGAGGGGGGCTAGGTGGGTTGGTACTCCCCCCTTGAGAGGAAGTTGCCCCCCCACTTCTGTGTAAAGGAGAGCGAGTGGATGGAGGACCTTGGGAAGTGGACACAAGTAATGTGGAACCAAGCAAAGTTGATCCTAAGACAATGGCACTCACGGGAGTGTGAGAAGGTGGGGCCGATGAGTTGGCAAGACTAGTAACTCCCCCTAAAATAGGAGGGAGGTTTAGCAAGCGTCTGGAATGACAGGGGTTCTGTGGGTCCCCTATTATGTCTGACTAGCTGAGTGGATGTGTGTGAATTGTGGTGAGAGTAATAAATAAACAAGAGCCTTTTGTTGCAATTTTTGAACTTTACACGATATATATCTAAATAAAATGTAATCAGAAGTGCATCATACATACAATATTTTGAAAAAGAAGCATATATGTGGATAAGTGGGTTTTGTCCACATGGGGGATCAAAGAAAACAAATGCTTGTGTCCTAAAAGACGTAATGTCCTTCCTCTCAAATAGCACTAGACCTTCCAATAGTAGTCAACAGTGGGGTCTGAAGTCACCAGAAGAGAAACTAGTGAAGGATGAAGTAATCAGTTATAATGAGGGGTAAAGGGGGCATATCCCGAAAGAGCTGGAAATATTTCCCAATAGCCACACAAAATCTGATCAAGGTGAAATTGCAGCCCACAATTGCCACCTGGGTAGATGTCCTAAAATTTGGTTACTAGGTACCTCTGTCAAAGTGCAACATTTAGATTTTCGGCCTAAGAAATGGGTCATGGGTTGGACCCCATCCAAGAGGTGAGCGCCTCAAGGGGGGATAAACAGAACAACCTGACCTTGGCCTTCAACCCTTTACGAGTATCTCCCTTCCTTATGGTGTTAGGAACACTTGACTTGGAGGATTTGCAGTTCCCTATTTGACAACTTCTATTGTTTTGACAATGTGAGAACCAGATAACGGGGAGTTATTTGGATGCCTATCCCCGAAATCCTACCTAGACTAAAAAAATTCTTTTGGCCCCTCTTGTGGAGGAAAACTTAGTGAGTTTTTAGAAAAAATTTAGATGTGGTTTGTTTGAGAGATTGGGGGTGTGATCCAATCTCGTTGAAATTAAAATGGGAGTGGATAGTTTCGTCAAGAAAAGGGTGGGGTGTTTTGGAATCCTTTTGGAGGAAACTTACTTTGACCTCCATGTTTCGAGATGAAAACTATGTGAGTGATAAGTGACTTTTGTGTATGAATGAGTGAAAGTGTGCCAATGTTTTAATGAATTAGGTGTCACCTTGCTGCATGTGGACTTTGCTTGGTCCTTAC
>SNQJ01S0187958.1:0-18342 GCA_010110895.2 Picea sitchensis | reverse complement strand
TTAGTTGATTCTTCTCATGTTTGCCTGAGAAAAGGGGTTTCAGATTCGGGTAGAAGGTTAAAAGTAACTTATGAAGGGTCATGATCTGCATGCAAGTTTAAAACCCTAGCTTGCTAGTCCGTAGGGTAGAATACCCCACAACAAACCCTCTCTATCATCTATGCCATCTAACACTTTACAATCGTCTGCATCTCATACATATAGGCTGAGTCGGATCCTCTAGCTTTAGACTCCACATGCTTTCTTGTTCTTGTTTTATTGTAACTTCTTTTTCCTTACTGGTGTTGTGATGTCCCTTTTCACAACCGTTTTCTATTTATTTGCTTGCTCCACTCTCCAGCTCCTTTGTGGCTTGTGCAACTCATGTTTGAAAAAAAATTGGACTATAGTCTTCCTTGCACAACTCCTAACCAAAAACGAAGGGCCCAACAGGATCCTGCCACGATCCTTGACTTGCCCTCAAGTCAAGTCCTTGGCTCTTTCACGACTTCTAGGAGTGCCTGTTGCTTTATTTTTTCCTCTGTCTCCTCTTTGATTTCATCTTTTGCTTGCGATTTTTCCGTTTCTGCCTCTTCAAATGAAGACCCAACTCTGGGACCAACTCTAAGGTCCACTACTTGACTTATTGAAAACCCACAATTTTGTCTTGCCATTTACTGGAAAGGAGTGAGGCCTCAGCTATGAACTATTGATTCGCATCTATAATGCATCCTTTAGGCTTGGATGTGACCAAAGAGTTCCATTCAGAATCAAATGTAGCATCTACCCGATGCATCTACATATATATTGTCTGAACGACAGGTCAAAATTCGTGCAGCTCTTTCTTGGCTACTGATTGCGCTTCAAACAGAGCATTTAGCTCATTGTCTGCCTGCTAAATCTGATCAAATTTCTCCTGTTGCTCCAATGGATCTATGGTGACTGCAAATTATTCATTGAGCGACTGTATTCTTGTGCACACATCATCCAGAGTTTGGTTGTGCCTTGCAATGATTCCCATCCAATCGCTGACTTCGTGAAATATCCTCGTGCATTCGGTTGTGTGTTTTTGTAGTGTTTCTTTGGCATTATTTCCTTCCATCACTACTTTCTCCATATTCTCTTGCAACTTCTTGGGTTTCTATTCTACTTCCCGCTGGATCTCTCGCAGTTGTGCTTCCAATTTCTCTGTTCAAATGACCATCTGTGACCATGCTCCCTGGAGTATATCGATCTATTGCTCAGGCTCTCCTGCGGCACTGGACTCCGGTACTTGAGGTGCTTCCTTCCTTATCTCTAGCTAGGCTTCGACAAGCTTCTCCTGGACTCTTTCCATTTTATGCTCTACCTGGACCTTAGCGTATTTCTCATGTGTCCTACGTGCTTGGGAAGGAGTGATTCCTCCCTTGAGAATTATGCATTCCTTTTGGGTTGTTGGAGCCTCTGCTCTAGTTGATCAGTTGAGGCTCTGATCATCCCGACTAACTATGTTGTTGGCCATTGTGAGAGGTTAGCACAAGAAGGGGTGGCCTCCCTGGGTACTTAGACCTACAGTGGGAGTCCACTGGTCGTTGAATTCTCTGAAGGTGTCTCCATCTCCTCTTATCTTGTAGATGGGCCTGGCGCAAGTCTCAACCTCAACGTCCATGGCGGGAAAGTTAGTAATTTTATTCTTTATAGGAAAAGATGCATCATCTCTCCGCACTGTTGTGGGTATTGGAGTACCAGCTCCATTTGTTCCTACACTGATGTTGCACTCTGTCCTGATGTCATATCAGGTTCCTTCTGAACCTCTAGTACCTCTGCCTCTTTGTGGACCTCAAATTCTAGGGTTTCACTCTTTTTTATAGAACCCTCAACCTTGGTCATTGAGAAGTGTGTTGAGGACTTAGGACTTGTGGCTTCGGTACAGTTTTCATCTTCGTTGAATACATAGTGTTTTGAATTGGCACAAAGGGAATGATCTATTGGCTCTGGGATTCAGGGTTTGGACCAATGAGTTTTGGTCTTTGTTCGTGTATCTCAGGGTTTGGACCGGTGAGTTCTAGTCTATGTTCGGGTATCTTGGGGGGTCCAACTGCATAGGCTCCGAGTCGGTGGTTTGGGATGGGAAGGTAATTTCTCGAAGTAGCGACTAGGGTGATGGGGGTTGTTTAGTAATGATGGTTGTGGATGGAGTGATGTCAGGATTAGGGTCATCCTGGATATCAATAATGTGGGTTGCTTGAGCCCCTGATCAAGTGCAAGGAATGGTGGATGACATTCGTTGGGGATTAAGAACCTTACTTGGGGAGATCCCCATCCTGGGTTTCTTAGCCAACGGGTCTCCGACGAAGGCAACACTGAGAATTTCATTGTCATCCTTACCTGTCAACATGGCTTGCTCTGGAAGCTGTGGGAACATGGGTAATGTTCTCTTTTTGTGCTCCAACGGCTACATATCTTCCTCCTTGTCTGAGTCCATTTACACTGGGGCCTTTTTCTTTTTCTCCTCCAGGCTCGAGCTTGGTCCTACCCCTACTTCCTGACTCCTTTTATTCAATAGATCCACCGACAGAAGGTAGTGCATCCCCAAATTGCGCAGGTTGCGTTTGACTCCGGGCCATGACATAAACTCCTTATCAAAGGCCTCCTCATCTAGGTAAAAAGGAAGCATCTGGGTGTTGAAATATTCTCGCTTGGCCTACCTTGGCCATACAAATGTGTGGTGGCAGTTCATGCTGAATGCAATGTTCCACGTGTTGAGGTTGAGCAATTCTTGTGGAATGTGAAACCTCTGAATTGCATCTAGAAACCTGTTGTAACATTTTGAGAATACTATGTTGTTGAAAGAAGTTTTCTCCAAGTCCGACCTTGAGTGCCAAGGCTCAAACCTCTTTTCCAATCACCCCTTATCTACGGGCAATAGCGATCTTCCTACGGGTGGTGTCCACTTCAACATAGAAAATGCAACTAAAAAATATCTGTACGTGAAAGTGCCTCCCTTCTCCTGTGCTTCCTCACAAGCCACCATGATTTCTTCTAGTAAATAACTACACCAGTTGAATATAGTGTCGTTGGCGAAAAATCTGCCACTGATATGCCATCCAATGTACACTCTCCTTTGTAATACGACCGCATTACCTTGCTAGAAATTATGTAGCAAGTGATCTTGACTGTCTCGAGTAGGATGGGGTCAATTTTGGTTGTGCGCCCCCCCCCTCTACGTATGAAATCGTTCATATAAACTGGGTTCTCCCTTTTTCTTCCCATGCTTGCTGGGACCCTAAAATCCTTTGGACACATCCTCGCCTTCAATGGATATTCCACTAAGCTAATGGATGTCCTTCACGTGAATTGGATATCTTCTATCCAACCACAAGATTTTGTGGTGTACTCTACTAATGATGAACTTGGTACATCTCACAACTTCTCCAGTGGTGTCAAAAACTGACAAATCCCTGAGGTTCATAATAGTAGAGTTAAAAAGGTTGATGAACTCTGGATTTGGCACAAACTGCATTCCTCCCAACTCTTCTGGAGTGACACTCCAGAATACATCGATGTTCATCTGCGGAAACAAAACCTGTTTTGTCAGGTCAAGGTCAAGGAGTTTGACTTGCTCGACCTTCCCTTTGAGATCACCCATGATCTCAACTCAGGGGTCACAGGGGTCATTCGACACTGCATCCTTAGAAACTACACTTCTATTCCCTATAGCTCTCGACATGGTAATTATAAACTATCAACAAATTCAACATGATAACTGGGATTTGGGATTTTTTATAGTGAGATTTGCCTCACCATTGCTATCTTGCACAAATGGCCTTTTTCCATTTTCCTATGCAAACTTATCATCCCTTTTTTGATGAATCCGGAGCTAAAAATATATATTTTTCCACATATACACTCCCTAACTGCCTTGCAAGATGCGTATACGCTTGCTTCTCCACTACATCTCGTGTATATCAAGATTTGTGCCAGAAAATACAAAATGAAGTCGGGTTTCCATGTCATGACAGAAGTTCTCTGATATTTGGCCTTCCATATATTGGGAACGTTCTAACTCGTCCCTTTAGTTACATTATGGAGGCTATAAAAGTACAATTTCGAGCTATGGAAAAATAAGGAGAAAGAATTCAACTTTGAGAGAAAAGTTACTCTGGAGAAATTACTTCATATTGAGTCTGCATCCCTTTGTCCCTCAAGTCTGAACATAGTGTTCATCCCCCAAGCTCTTCCCTTATTGTTGAGAGGACCTCATTGCCTCTTTCCTATGATCTTTCCTTTGGTGAAGGATTGAAGTGGTGGAGACCTAGCTGGAAGGAACTTGGTTTCTTGGTTTCAAACCATGCCGACATGGAAGTTTGTAATGTTGATACTTCTGTCGATCAATTATTAATAGAAATACTCCTTTCCCATCCTATCAATATCTTTCAAATATATGATTATTATCCATGGGCATGTTTTTAATGTTTATTAATGAATTGTGATATCTGATGTGCTAACTTATTTTATATATTGTCACTATATACTTGCATCGCTTGTTTGTTGAGAACTTCTTGCAGGTGTAAATTTTTGGGTCAAAGTGCTCAACGATGGATCGACATCAAACGATCAGATCGAGGTAGGATTCTTCCTTGTATTACACATTAGTTTATATAGCACATGTTGGAATTGAGCTGATTTCTACATTCATACTTGTCTGTTGTGGTTTACCCTTGGCCATAGAGAGTTTTTTCCTTGTAACAAGATCACGACTAAGGGTCGAGGGATTGTACAGGCTTGAGCACAATTCAGAATTCACAGGGCGCTAAGTTTTCTCTGGGAAATAATGCATCTTACACCGAGTTCATAGAACCTTATACTCGGGCTTAGCTGGCAAGTTTTGTAATAATTGCTAAAGTTATTCATCATTAACCCTATAGATGCAAATTGGATCTGAGTTGTCCAACGGGACTGGTTAATGGGGTAAATCTATTGGGTAATCTTGGCATTTACTCAGCAAGTTGGTCAAAGACGTGGTCAATTCCAGACCTTACCATTTAATGGATGGGAATCCTAGCATGAATACCGATGGCATATTTGCATATCGTGACTTTATGTTTTAACATAATTCAGACGGGTTACTATAGAAGTAATAAAGGCTATGACTAGACAGGGTTCGTGTGGCACATGGACTAGGATTGTGTCCGGGTTCACTCTCCCTCTGACCACAAAGGGGTCCCCATCACATTTAATGATTGTCATTAATAGATTAGTGGATTTTCTAATCCTACACTACTGAGTAAGAAATTCTACATCAAAACAACACTTAGATAGAAAAATGAACTACATGTCGCGGCACAACAATGCACTCTTCGACTTTATTAACTGAATTCACATAAATTGCAAAAATACTCAAATATAGCTACTATACATGCTCCTTTGGACTAGATAAACAATCCTTTATCTCAGTTCTAAGACATATAGGGTTTCATGCGAGCACCATTCACCCATCCTGTCCGAAGTATCCCATCCAGTTGTGCGATTTTGACTGCTCCAGAAGGTCGGATATCCACAACTATAAATGGTCCCAACCAATGCATGCACAACTTGCCTGGATGTTTCTAGTATCGACTATCATAAAGTAATACCTTATCTCCTTGCGCAAATGCTTTAGTATTAATGTGTCTGTCATGCCAAGCTTTCTGCCTTAGTTTCTCTAACTGATTGATGAAAGTCTACTAAAAACCTGGTCTCTTCAAGTTCCTACAATTCCATAAGCCTCTGTGCAACTGATTCATCCTCCTAAATGTGTGTAATATGTGCAATGTATAGAATCATGGTAATGAATTATGCAGGTACCATAGCCTCTTTCCCATAGAATAGTTGAAATGGAGTATACCTATGGATTTTCTTTGTGGTTGTCCTGTAAGCCCATAAAACTGTTGGGACTTTGTCATCCCAATCCTCCCTATGTGCACAACAAACCTTTGTTAATCCTCTCTCCAGAATCTTGTTAAATGCCTCTACTATGCCATTGGCTTGCAGATGGTAGGGGATACTTTTATGATGTTGGATCAAGAACTTTGTTGTAATCTTTTCTATTGTACTACTGATAAAATGACCACTCTGATCACTGGTCAGACTCCTAGGACATGCAAACTAAGTGATAATATTTTCAAAAATGAACCTAGTAGAAATATTGGTCAAACAATCTTGAACAGATGTTGCCTCCACCCATCATGTAAGGTAATCAGTTGCGGTAATAATATACCTGGCCTTTGAATGCTTATATATGGGGTTGATCGGCCCAATGAAGTCACCCACCCATTTCTAAAATTCTTGCAGAGCTCGAACTGGATGAAGAGGAAATTCATCTCGTCGTGATGGCTTGCCCACTCTTTGACAGACATCACAAGATCTAGCATATTCCTTTGTATATTTGAAGAGCGTGGCCCACCATAATCCAGCTTGGAGGACTTTTTGCGCAATGTATTTTCCTCCAACATGGCCTCCTGCAACTCCACTATGGCACTCCCATAGTATGTCTTGTCTTTCATGATCTAAGACACATCTCCTGAGGATTCTGTGTAGGCCCAACTTATATAATTGCCCTACAATCAATTGATAGTCCACTTCTCTAACCACCATATGAAGTTTTTGAGTTGTGGAGTATGTTTCTGGGCAGACCCCTAGACTACTATGTCTTCCAGGTATTCCGGTATGGAATCAACCTGGAATAGGTCTGCATTTGGGAGCTGATCGTCGACTACTCCGCCACTTTATCTTGACTCTAATATAGACAGGTGATCAGACCCCACATTGCATCTTCCAGGTTTAATGATCACCTCAAATGAAAATTCCTGAAATAGTAACAACCACTGACAAATTCTTCCTTCTAGAATAGGCTTGCTAACTAGATATTTTAACGCAGAATGATCAGTAAAGAACTTAAAATGAGAGCCTAACAAGTAAAGTCTAAAATTTTGTAAGGCGTAAATCATAGATAAACCCTCCCTTTTTGTGGTTGGATAGTTGCACTTAGCTTGCGAAAACTTCCTGCTAGCAAAATAAATAGCATGATCCATGGCTCTATCTCCTGGTTGTGCTAAGATGGCTCCCAGGGAAATACCTGATGTATCTACGTGCATGTGAAATTCATTTTCCCAGTTTGGAAATATCAGAATGTGCGTTGTGCTGAGCTTTTCCTTCAGGATATCGAACGCTTTATCACACTCTGGTCTCCACTCGAACACTTCTGACTTATTTAATAGGTTTTCCAGGGGTGTAGTAATGTTTGCATACCTTTTGATAAACCTGCGATAGTACCATGTGTGCCCCAGTGTGGAGTGCAACTGCTTAGCACTCATAGGTGGTGGAATGTTCACAATAACCACAACTTTGGCTAGGTCTACCATTACTCATTCTCAGCATACTATGTGGCCAAACAAATTTCCATGTGGTACACAAAATATACACTTCGTGAGGTTCAAGGATATCTACAATTCCCTACATCTATCAAACATCAGACGTAGTAGAGCTACATGTTTTTTGAGCAGACTATATACCATCCAATCATCCATATAAACTTCTATAAACTTGTGAATAAATTCTCGAAAATCTGCTATTACAATCCGAGAAAAAACTGCAGGGGAATTATTTAGACCAAAGGGCATCACATTATATGCAAATGACCCCCATTCTATTATGAATGTGGTCTTATTTTTTTCTTCTTCAACAATCCTCACTTGGTGATACCCAGAAAATCCATCTGTAAATGAGTAAGATTCTTTCCCCGCAACCTATTCTAGAACCTCATCAGTAAAATGTGTTGGGAAAGGGTCATGCACACAGACATACTTAATGCTTTTGTAGTCTAAATAGACCCTAATGTCCTATGTGCCTTCTCTATATGACAATTGGGCTAACCCATTCTTCTTCTTCCATTGGAAAAATAAGTCCAACTTCCAACATCTTGTCTATTTCCCTCTTAACCTTCTCTTTCACTCTGGGTTTAAGGCGATATGGTCTATACCTTACAGGATTTGATCCTGGATTTAGTTCAATTTTGATCTCTCCCATAACTACTTTAGTCCCTTTTAGCTCTAAAAATTTCTTTGGGAACAAGTCCTCATACTCCCGCAAAAGGCTATGTATTTATTGGCTAGTTTGCTCATCCTAGTAATATCCTATCATAGCTACCTTAGGTTTCTTTGTAGTTCCTATGTTGACTTTACGCAACTTCAATGGATAATTATAAGAACCGTCAGTCTAGCTAGGTATAATGTTATGGATTTCTCAGCTTCCTTTTGTTTCCTTAATGGATAAATTTCTCAATTCCTCTAAGTCATCTAGGCTTTCCAAATCCTTCTCAATTTTATAAAATTCTATAGGTCTCTTGTCTAAGTCTAGGTGAAGGTTAGAATGAAGTGCTTGGCTATGCTTTACACATACCACTAGGTCTGATTTCTGTTCACCAGCATCAGTAAAAATGAATTCTTTAATTCTTTGCAGGACTATCCTAAGCTCATGGTACTTACTTGTAAATGAGAAGTCCTTGCAAAATTGATCTACCAACGTTTTCCAGTCGTTGTTATGTCTTCTGGTTTCTTCATGCATGTACCAAGATTTTGGAATCAAACCTAGTGAATGGGGAAATACTTGAACCCATAAGCGAGATGGTATTTCCACAACTTGCCACTGTTGCACGCATTGTTCAATATGTGCTTTAGGATCAGATTGTCCATTGAATAGTTGCGCAAATTGGAAGTTCGTTCGCATCTATGATTCTAGATTCTCCTTATCTTGAAATCTATATCAGATAGCTTGCTTCACATCATCCCAGTTCTTAATCAAGGCTTTATGATTAGTCCACCATCTAGCAGGGGTGTCCTAGAGGGATAAGTCCAAAACTGATATCCTTTGATCCTCCGTAATATTTTCTTCCATGCTGACCAGAAAGATGTCAAGTTCTGAGGTACCATCGTATATAGAGTGTTCTCTGACCTCAGTTTGAACCCATCTAGTTTCTTTGATAGTTGTGCATCTTCCTAAAAATATTTCATATGAACCTTGCTACCAACTATCAAATGCCAATTCTGAATCTTTGTCTGTCGATTATATGCTCCTCCAACTTACTGATCCATCAACAATAGGATTTATGTAGTCTTCTCTCGTTCCCGTTGTTACAATGTACAACCGATCCAAGTCATCTCCTTCCATATTGTTGTCTGTTGGCTCCGTGTATTGAAGGCCTACATACAGATCCAAGGGTTGAATCACTTTTATTCTGTCTGCCTCGAATGTCATAGTGTATTTCTTTAGGTCAATCATTGCATAGTTATTGTAATCCCAATCAATACCAAGTAGTGCAGGATAAGGGTCCTTGTCCCCCATGATTTTGATCACCTCAAAATAAACTACAGTATTTACTCTCACGGCACATATATTTCCACATTCTCCAGTCTTCCTATTGGAAAAATACAGTACTGATTGGCCATTCTTAGTTGGATTGGGGAATATGTCAACTCGATTTTCCCTAAATCTTCCCAAGTATTTTTAGGCAGTATATTAACATCAGATCCTAGATCTAACATAACATCCTTAATCTCAAACTCATCTAGCTGGGCTTATAATCTAAACTCTTTTTCGATTCGTACTTTCCTTCTTTGCACTCTTTGAGTATTCTTCTCAGGGAGATTAGTCCTTATTCTAGTTTATGGATATTCTTGAGTTCCTAGGACTAGGTACAGGGAATTGCACAATTTTTTTGTCAGCTGGTCATTCCCAAGAATATCAGAAAATATCTAAAACCAAAGGTCAACTACATTTTGTGGCTACTCAGGTTTTCTCATCGGGACTATAGGGTTTCGGGGTGCAAGGGGTGAAGCATGGACTTGCACGATCTTAGGGTAAATGATATGATGAAGGGTTTTTTCTTGCATCTCAGGGTCAAGGATACTCTGGAATACTTCTATGGAATTTTTAAAGAATATATTCTATTTCAGAGGATCATACATGTCCTCCTTAGGTGCTTCTTTCTAGATCTGAGGTAACTTATCAACATATGCACTAGTCCTTTCCCCTCATCGAGTAACAATATTAAGGTTGGGAAAATTTCCTTTAATGACTCTCTTTATCTATGAACTAATAAAATTAGTCCCTTATTGTCGTACCAGATCTTCCCATTTCACAATTAGCTTTGGCCAGTCTTCAGTTGTGTGCCCATTAGTTATATAGTGAGAGCACCATGGCCACCTTGGGTAAGGAAAATCTCTAGACATGTGGCCTTTCTCATCAAAGTTCGAGAATATACTTGGTCCTCTTCCCCCTATTTTTCCTCCTCTAAAGTCTCCTCCATCTCCACCTCCTCGACCTCTTCTTGGTCCCTGAGGGGTTTCATTCACCCTGAATGATGTTCAATCTAGTCTGTCTGCAAGTATAGCCAATGCTCTACACTCATTTGTAGCATGTGTGGTATATGCACAAAACTTACAATGCACAGTATTCAGTACTATTGAATACTTCTGAATAATGGGGCTATGTCTTGGCCGATGCCTATGGATTCGACAAATCTCGCAATCCTCAACTGACGACGCCGCTTGATTACCTAGAAAAGCATGATATGGGGTCTTAGTATGGAATGGTAAATTAACGGATACTTGCACAACTCCTCCCATGGGTTCTGGTGCAGGTCCCATCGGATTCTGAGGAGGTCCCATTGCCATCATCCATGGACATTCATTCACCAGATGTCCTTCTGTGTAACATCTAGTACACCATACTTTCGGTCGTCCTAGTCTGGGTATCGTCAATTCTTGAATCTTCTCTGTAAGTGATGATATTTGTCCTTGTAGTTGCACCAGATTTTCATCTGTTGGAGGTCTGGTCACTCTCAGGCTCCCAGGATATCCTACCATGGCTTCAATCTTCATTGATTATTCCAAGGCATCTGTCAAAGTAGCTATTTGTTTTTGCGTTAACAAAATCCATGTCAGAGGTAGAAATCCCTAGATATACCATTCTCTTTGATGTTCCTCATGGATTGGATGTGCTAACCTCCCTATAGCATCTTTAAACTTTTGGCTATATTCCCAAGATGATTCACCTTCCCTTTGCTAAATTTCACGCAACTCAGACAGAGCTTGTTGTTCTTACTGAGGTAGCTTAAAATCTATTATGAACTTTGTCCATACCTGGCCAAGTGTGAACGCTTGACCTTTCACTCCTGGTACTCCTGGCTCAATGGCATTCATGTACCATTTGAGAGAACGACCTCTCAAGGTAGTCTGGAACTCAACCAATTTATTTTCATCTAGAGTCCCTCTGGACCTCCAGATTGCTTCACATAATAACCAATGCTTCTCAACATCCTCATCTCCCTTACCCCAAAATTATGGGTATCGAGCAATCGAAACTACTGTGTTACCAGCCATTGTTGATCTTACTTCTCCTACCAATATAAAACATAATAGTGCTGGTTGTGACCTACCAAGGGATCCCAATATCCTCCCAATATTCACGCTTCCCGGTTGTGACTGACTAACTGATTGTAATGGAAAAGGAATAGCATAAGAAGGTAGTATATAATTTACCACTTGTATTGAAGACACTTGAGGTATGGGTGATTCAAGGTAGGTTTTGCAGTGAGTTTCTTTGATCTGGGGGGTCTCGTTTTCATCCTTTGGAGCAGTCTCTTTAGTCGGATTTATGATCTTTCCTAGCATCGGGGATAAATATTCTCTCTCTTCTTCAATATCCATGCCAGCTTCCTTTTCCCATGCTTCTACACCTTCTTCTTCTTGTCCGCCCTCTTAGGGAATTCTTTCTCTCTGCGCTTCTCTCTCATTTAATCTTTGACTAACTAGTCTTTCCTGTCTTTTCATCTTTCACAACTCTTCCATCTGTCCTTCCTCTAATTATCCTAGTCTGACTTATTTCCGAAACTTATTGGAATATTTTACAGCATTCTTTATCTTACTGCGCCACCACTTCTCAACTATGGAATCTCTTTTCAAGGCTCGCTCATCCTTTGAGTCCATTTCTCGCTTCTCCCCCATTTTTCAAAGAAACCTCTCTTAGGACATGAATAAACCCCAAACTCACCCCACCCCAAGCGAGGGTGTTTATGATACCATCTCAGTCGGGGACATAGTTAGCATCCCCTCCTCCATCAAGAAAACCTTAATCCATAGGGGGATTTCTCTCAAAAGTCTTCCCCTTGTGTATTTCTTGAAATCTTCTTCTGCTCATGAAAACGATTGATGATTATCAAATGCAAACTCGATAGTGTATCCTTCTAATGTTGTATTGACCAAGAAATCAGTTTCTCGCATTACCAGACGATCTAGCCGATGAAGTGTTGCGATATTTTTTGTATCCCAAGCGCAGGTCTTCTTGACTCATTCTTGGAATTCTGGAGCTTCTTGGACCCTATCTATCAAGTGGAAAAGTTCTTTCGGGAACTTAACCCAGAATATCTCGTATTGGTCACTCAATATTTCTGAGTAAAATACAGCCTCTCATGTATCTTTCATATATTTTCCTCTCCCAATTTCTCTCCCACCACTGGTGAATATCGGATCTATGAAGCCGCAGAAGAATTCTCCCTACAGGTTCCCTTTTAACGCAGGTCCCGGCAATGAAACCATTTTGTTGGTGCAGAATTGATCAGACCAGGGTCCTTCTCAGGTCACCAACAAAAGGCACTGAGTAGTTTAGAGAACTAGCATTTTCATCTCCTTCGAAAAGAAGAAGTCTCACCTGAAGTGAAACCAAGACAAGAAGATAGGGAAGGGAAAGGAGAATACTTAAGCAGGTTTCTAGAATCTTTAAAGTTCACCATGATCTTGTGCAATAAATACTAACCACATAACATATCTGAACTCATTCATACTAGAAAGAAAGACAATCAAGTTGCAGAAGCATTTGTAAACAGAAACAACACATTGATCTTATCAATCATAAATAAGTGAACTATAGAGACGATTCATAATCATAAACACAGAATGACGCAATAATTTCAAAATTTTAGGTCCTTCCATATATATTATCAGAAGATCTTCTCGAATACAATCTTAGAGATACAAATCAATACTCTGTTACAAGCTTCTGGCTCTGGAATCATGCCTCAGAGCTCTATATACCATTTTCCCTCAATGTATACAAGTTACAATCATAGAACCTTTAATTTGTTTGTGCCCTATATACCATCTACCCCTCTCTATCAACTATGCCATCTAACCCTTTACAATCGTATGCATCTCATACATATAGGCTAAGTGGGATCTTCTGGCTTTAGACTTTGCATGCTTTCTTGTTCTTGTTCTGTTGTAACTTCTTTTGCCTTGCTGGTGCTGCACTGTCCCTTTTTGTAACCGTTTTCCATTTCTTTTATTGCTCCACTATCCAACTCCTTTGCTTCTTTCACAACTCATGTTTGACAAAAATTGGTACTGTAGTCTTCCTTGCGCAACCTCTAACCAAAAACGAAGGTCCCAACAAAACCCTTGAATGTTGAAGTTGTGAAGAGACAGAGGCCATACATCCCTAGGTCTACGTGGATGCTTCTTGACCATGATATCAGAGGGTTCAAAAGGCTATCAGTATGAGGTGACATGGCATGCTGACATCAACCAGGGTAACATGGAATCATTCCTGAGTGCCACATGTCACATGGATTCATAAGTTTTGCAGACCCTATGTAACCATTAAAACGTGACACGGGTCACCCACCATAGGGGCCATGTGTCATCTTTGTCTTTCTACGTGTCACCTCTGGAGATTTCTTGATTGGTCCATCTGGTGGGTGAAGTACTCGGACCCACCTATCCTTGCCTCCACATTCAATACGTCACTACGTGCGAAGGTGGACCCCTTGGGAGTCCAGAAATTTAGGACTCTGAAGGTTTGGAGTGCAGTGTCATAGGTAAGTCGAAATACCCGAAGGCCAAAGCCACATGGAGTGATCTCAAGCTCCTTTGGGAGTTTGGAACTTCGGGACTCCAGAGTATTTGCATACAGAGTGAAAAAGAGGAGTTCAACGCTAAAGTTTCGAACACTGAACTATACTAGTGCTTAAGTGTTCAATGGGGAATGAGCCCCACCGTTGGATTGGACAGTGGATGGAATTTTCACCATGGATGTAGGAACTTGGATATGGTACGTGTGAGGTGGATCCATGTGGGCACCACGTGGCCTTTGACCCATGAGGCTCACAGAACTTTGGAAGGGCATAACTTCCGATCCAGAGCTTGGATTGGAGTGTGGTGATAGTGATTGGAAAAATATCGATGAGAAGAAGAGGATGAATACCTCAGATATATGATCTAGGATGTTTGAGGAAAGTGAAATTTTGATACCCCATTCCATAAAAATATTTTTAAGGGGTTGGGTGTGTTACATTTATTTCCTTATCTTCTTTTTTCACATTCGATTACTCATGGTTTTTCAAGTGTTTCATTTGAACATACCCCTCTACCTACATAAGATCCTTTTTAAAATATATAATTTATATCAACAACATAATCCAAACCATGAGTCTAGTCTTTTTAACCATGTCTTAATTCACATTCTAGTTGAGCATCACCTTACCAACATAGGGGATAATTGGGAAAGTTTATTTGAAATAAATAAATTTCTGCCTCAGCCTGCAAACCCTATCCATGAATTACCTAGGGTCATAAGTGAATCAAATTATCCTCTAACTACCTCTTAGTAAATAAAACTTGAGGTACAACTCAATGTTGATTCTCCTGTTTATTTGGATGATAAATTGGACCTTACTCTTGTCCCTCGAATTACGCAAAGCAGAGCTAGGGAAGGGTTGTCACGTAACTAGTCACTGGAATCTATCCTTAAACAATTGAAGAACAAGCCTTTAGATCATGTCAATCTAGGTACAAACGTTGTGTGATTGAAGGATGACCATAAGCCCGAGAAAAAAGGAAAGAAAGTGTGTGTTAACGTTGGAGTTGACGTCAATAATAAAAGGGTAGGGTGCTTATTGTCTAGAATGGTTAGGAACAGGTTAAAACGAAGAGAAACTCCAACGAGAACGATAATTATTGAGGATCATGATTCCTCCTGTGAAGAAACAAATGGAAAAAGTGAATAAGAAGATCACACTCAGTATGATTTTGTTTACAATTTACCTCCCTTTCGTCATGGTTTTGAAGACTTCCCAGGTATTCATGCTGATCTAAGAAGAAATATTTCCCCAGAAAAAACCTTGGACAAAGATCGACATCACTCAATTCATAATCTAGAATCCAAGAGTTGTCATGACTATCAAGATTAGGCCCAAAGGTGTTATACAGATGTTCCTTACCTAGAAATGCATCTCGACCAAATGATGAGACAAAACAAAGAATTAAAAAGGGTAAATCAACAATTAAAAAATGGAATGGAACATAACATTCTTCGGGCCAACAAGAATCCAAAACAATTGCTAGATAATATCATCAAGAAATCCAATAATGTCAATGTTATTGTCGGATCACAATTTCACCCATCTTCGATTTCAAATGTGTAATTTTTGGTAATAAAATTTGTTGTTTTTAGTTTTTCCTCGATTCATTTTAAATTTGTTTTGATTTTGTGATGTTTTTAGACCATCGACGGAATCATAGATTATGTATATAGTCTTAATTAAGTATAGTAAAGTTTGCTAATTAATCATACTTTTTGTTTCAGGTATCTAAACAATGAAGGGATATCATCAATGCTGTCGTCATGGGTCCTTAGAGATCATGGAAGATTTCTTTTGTTTTAACTAGAAATATAACTAGTTTCAAAAAAGCAAGTGATAGTTTCCTGTTATGATTACAACAGACTTTTGTATAATTTGTTGGACAGACTTAGAACTTTTCTATTGTAAGCACAACTTTTACAAATTTTGAAGGATTTTTTCCTATCATGTCGATATGAGGGGAAATCCACATTTTGTTTAAGTACTCATGGATTTTGGAGTCAAGGACATGTTTTGGATTTTTGGGATAATGGACCAGTGCTAATATTGAATAAATATATTAAACTACACTTTGCTTAATGGATTTTGTCCTATGAGTGATGTTGTTTTGTTTCAAATATATTATCTGTTTTATGTTCTTAGCACTAATGATGTATTTTTAAAAGATTTTCTTTTTCTTGCACTTATGAATGTATTATTATTGCTTGGATCTCTGTTCAAAATTTTCCCATTATTTTAATCAGTCTATTATCTCAATTAATTATGGTGTTTATGATTGTGTTATTTTAATACAAGTATCAAAATGTATCAAATTTATTTGTACATTATGTGCTTACTATGATATTTTTTCCATGTTATCTTCTTAATGAACAAACGATTATCCATTCTCATAAGGATCAAATTAATTAAATTGTCCTCTCTGTAACTCAAATAATATTTCAATATCTGTTGAAGTGATTTTCGTCAGGTCTTGGTATAGTACTCTACAATTGTTTTCCTTAAGTTTGTCTTTAAGGATTGGTTTCTAGAGTTATATTTACACAGGAAGGCACAATCAAAATATTCCCTCTTCATCACTAGCCAGTAAATAGGTTAGTAAAGTTTTTTTTATTTATTTAGTTTGTTTTCTTTTCTTTCTTTTGTGAACGTAAATCATCATTTATAAGTTTATATGCTTTTCTCATGCAAACTAAAGATTGTTATTATTTACATTCATACCATTTTAATTTGAATTTCAGATAGAATTGTAGAATAACATTTTTTTTTCTTAATTCATATTTTTTCTTGAGATTTGGTTTTCTCTTTCAATCTTAGTTTTACAAGGTTTCTTGCAAATCTTGTACTTTCTTATTCTATATATTTTGTATATAAAATGTGTGAATAGTAAATGTACATAGTAGGTCTTTGTTAATGAATAGTTGGTTATTTTTATTTCATAGCTTAGTTTATATCCCCTTATCAGCCAACGAAGTCGTTAAACCCGTCAGGGTGAGTTACTTCAAAGGGATTAGCTTATTTATACAACCTCGGACCATAATCTCCCTTCTAGGTGACAAACGTTCACATATGTCCATCAACAAATGGTGCTAGAAGGAGGGACTTTTAGATATTAATGGCACATGGAGGCCGAAAAAAATCTCCAAACAATCGCTCTCCAATTAGAAATCGTAGTCTCTTAGACTCCACTGTTTTATCTAACACAACTACTACATATGAAACTGAGTTTGTTATTCCACCCAATCAACATTCTCCATCCACTCCTATCGAACCTACAACACCTCCTTCACAAAGACTAGATCTACATGAGATACTCCAGATATCCCACCAATCATTATTAAGAACTCATGATACTTTTGCAAGGATCAGGGAACTTGGTGATCAATTGTATCAACCTCTTGATTTTCCTAATCATTGAGAAAACCCTCTTGTAACTGGTACACCCAACTATAGGTTACACAACATCTTGACTAATCAACCTAAAATCAATATTGTAGCTGGAATTATTAATCCATTGTATCAAGATCAAATGCAAACAGGAGTATCACAATCACCCAATGTTGAAACTCATATTCTAAGTGTCGAGGGATCTGGTCTAGTGCCTCCTTCACCACCCAACCCATCTCCACCTCCATCAGAAGGAGAATCCTCTGACGAATAAAGTTCCTCTTTTGAAAATTCTCAGACCTCAAATAATTCACAAACTTCAGCCCAGATGGCTAACCAAAATAACCATGCCATGCCTTGGCTTGACCAAGATGTTGTTGCAATACCAGGACCACAACATCTTTTACCTAAACATCATGAAAAGTGGTTACCTAAGTTTGACCCTGATTCCAAACAGTCAGTTGAAGATCTAAAGAAATTTATGTTGGATGTTAGGATTAGAAATATAAAACATGAAGATGTCATGTGCAGGATTTTTCCTTACACCTTCGAGGGAAATGCCTCCACATGGTACTTCATGCAACAACCTCAAACTATAGTTTCTTGGGATAGATTTGAGACCATTTTTTTAAAAAAGTTTGGAGATGAAAAATCCCTTGAAGTTTTAGTTATGGAGCTATCTAGTATGAAGATGAATCAGAAGGAAAAATTCAAAGAATTTAACCAGAGGTTTCTCAGACTTAAGAATAATATTCTCGCAGAATCTATGCATGCATAAAATTTAATCATTTCTTATTATGCTAAATCTTTACATCACACTACAACAATGTGGGTTAAAGGTCCAAAAAGAACACTCTGTTAGAGGATTTTGAGGAAGCCATTCTCGTTGAAAAGGATATTATTAGCTTGAAAGATAATACAAATCCTGAAACTGAACAAACATATTCTTCTAAGAAGAAGATTTATATTCTTACTAAACCACCTTCAAATAAAAAAGATCAAGAACCCGTAGATCTGGAAAGCTTGAAAAAATCCTTACAAAAGTT
>SNQJ01S0187957.1:0-18403 GCA_010110895.2 Picea sitchensis | reverse complement strand
TAGTATCCAGTGTCGGTAGTGGAGGATTTGGGGGTGATATCAGATGGATTGTTGACAGTGGAGCCTCTTGTCACATGACGGGAATCTGGCAAGCATTCCTTATTATCACAGAGACAGGTCATGACTGATTGGTGGAGAGTGAAGGAGGGATGGCACGAGTTGTATGTGGAGTTGGAAGGGTTAGATTCTGACTCAAGTATGGAGGATTCCTAGAGCTTGATGGAGTTCTCTTTGTTCTAAGGTTGAGGGTTAACTTGCTCTCAGTCTCAGCCTTGGAGAATGATGGATATTGTACATTGTTCAAGAGCGGACATGTATTTATCTACAGAGAGGGAGCGGACCCAATTGAACCACAGCTGATTCGTGATTGGGTGGACAGGTTGTACATGTTGTGAGGACAACCTTCAGGTTATGATTCAGCGTTGGATGACGAGCAGGAAGCTCCTGAGACTGTGGTGGGCCCAAGGATTCATTCTTGCATTCCGAGAGAATAGAGGGAATCCCTTCTGAGAACCGGTAGGAGGCTCAGCTGGTGTGATCAAATGGATGCTGAGGGTGGAGTGGATTCTCCTAGGAGCTCAGGGTTCAGAGTATTTGTCAGGAGGATGTCTTATGGTTCGATTTATGTGCAGGTGGTGAGGATGACTCCAGGTTTAGAGGGAGCACCTACTGAGAACAATGTGATGGGACTGGATGATGGTGATGGCAGCGAGTACATCCCTTGCTAAGAGGGAGTGTTATCTTTTTAGCTCGGGAGGTACTCTGCATGTGTGTCTTGTATGCGAAAGTAACCTTGTACCTACAATACTAGACACTTGATTTTGTAATGGGTTTTTATAAAGTTGTGATAGAGTGGTTCTTTTATGTAAGTGATTTTTTATTAAAGTGTACCTTCTAATATTAAAGTGATTTTATCTCATAAAATGCACTTATGTTATAAAGTGAAAATGTACTTTAATATTTTAAAGTGATTTATTTTGGAGGAAATGAATCATGACCCTTGATCTTGTAAAGACAAGATTAGATATTGGGAATTAGATCTAGGGTTGGAGAAGGTAAAGGGTCACTTTCAGATTATAAGAGAATGCATTGGATAGTGTGCAAGACACATTGGGAAGAAGATTGAGAGAGATTTTTGAGATAGCTTGAGAGAGGAAAGTTAGGGCAGCAAGGAGGGTGCATTTACCAAGAGAGATTGGGCACAAATCCCAAGGGAATATTTTTGTGTGAGTGTTGATAGTTATTGTTTTTGTTGGAGGCCATATTGTATGGATATGTACAGTCTATACATCAAGGGAAAGAGGGCAAGAAAATTGAAGCAAGTGTGGCATGATTTATTAGGTTGTTTTGGAGGGTTTTTCTTGCTGCAGCAGGGTCGTATAGATCTAGACATACAGCAAATTGTGGGCACATTTTCCAAGGTGTTGATTTCTTGGCAAGTCGTACAACAATACAGATTTGGCACGTTATCCAAGGCATAATATTTGGGGGCGGTTTTTGTGTGTTGTAAGTGGATTTCTCTTGCTGAAAATTGTATTGTTGTTGTTGATATACCTTTCCTGAAGATAATAAAATCTCTCTTTCTCATTGGGTTTCCCCACATTGGGGTTTTCCCTGGCATTGCCGAAATTTCTGAGTATTTCTGAGATGAATGATTGTTGTTCATTGTGTTTATTCCGCTGATAAATAGCTTGGCAATGTGTATTTCTGCTTATGGTAATTTTTTAGTGTGGTTATACATTTCAGAGTTCATTTAAGATAGTCATCTCTAGGTTGCTAAGTGTATGACATAATTTTTTATAAGCTAATTTTGTTTAAATTTCTACAATAACTGCTCAAAACAAAGAAACAAGACCGTATTTGATTAGAATTCCCTTTAAATTTCTCAATCATTTTGAAAGGATGACACATGAGGATTGTGAAGCTATATCTTTCATGAAGATCATAATTTGATAAGAGAAATAAGAGTGGGTCTCTTCTCACAAGCCCCTCGGTTTGAAATTAGAAGCAAAGCTAACACAGAAATATCAAATGTGTTTCCAGGGAGAGTGCAAATATTGTCAAAATAAATCTTGCAAACATCGAGGTTGCCACAAGGATGCTTGAAAAGGCATGAAATTGCATGTATGGCTACTTGGATTTCTGCTTCATTTTTTGAAGAACATGGACATCCAAAAAGCTCCATATTTCTAATAGTCAAAGTGCAATTTTAAAAAAAACTTATTGCTACCAGATCCAAGTCTATGCAATACGTTGTAAAGAATAAGCAATGCAGTTGAGCATATCCTGACAATCGAAAGACGAGAATAATAACTGAGCACGTGTTGAGTCCCTGCACAAATCGAGAGAATTTGAGGAGATAAAGATAGACAAAGATGTTTTCATCGCTAAAGAAGTCATTAGTGTTGTAAATATAGCGGAAGAAAATTGACATGTGGATAAAAGATGAGATATCTCAATTTTATCTTAATATTTTTATTAAATGAAGAATAACCCAAGCGGTTATGGCTCGTACGGGACTCAAGTCGTTAAAAAAAATTGTTTCTAACTACCAAAACCATTCACTTAATGATTTAAAAGGAGTAGCAAACAACCATCAGAAAGAAAGAGAAAAATTTTAGAGGAAGTATGTCGAGACCTTAGTGAGGTTTTATCTTTCTTTCATTATTTATATTCCATACATTTTATGTTCAAAGATTTGATGAAGTTGTTGGCAGCAAAGACGTCTTGCAAAGTAGTGGAAGGGACGAAGTGAGGATGAATTTTGTTGGTGTCCATGAGGTGAATGGTTTGTTTATTAAGTTTGTTGTACTTTAAGTATGATTTTCTCAGTACTAATCAGTTTTCGATATGCATATTTTTGTCTTGTGCCTCACCAGCATTGCTCTATTTCATGTCCGGCTCAACTTTCTTATTTTTCTTTCATTCTTGGTTACTTAATGTATGATGTATCATTCCACCTTAAGTGGTTAAAGATAATAACTCTTGTCCAAATCTTCACAGAGACTTGAAAGTAATCAACAAATCTCATAAATGTATGAGAATATAAACTTCAATAAAAATAAAAATAAAAATAAAATTGGTTTTGAAGTTATCTCTTGTTTATTATTCTTTTTATATGTTTATTCATTTATTTCTTTAAATACTAATTTTTAAAAGAAAAACATAATAAAAAAACAATTTACACACTTCTTTAAATTTTTTAATTTTGTATATAATCCTTTTCTTTCTTTGTATTTTAAATTTTTAAATTTTGTATATAATCCTTTTCTTTCTTTGTATAATTTCATTTAGTTCTTGATTCACTAATTATAATGTTTTTTTCAAAATAAAATAAAAAAACTCATTCCTTATATTAATTTCAATCTAAATGTCGTAATCGTTTCCTTTCTTTATTTAATTTAATTTTTGTTAACTACAAAAATAAAAATAAAAAAAATAAAAAAAAATAATAATAGAATTCATTTATTTATTTCACTTTAATTAATACTTTTTAGGTATTTATATTAACTACTTAGTCAGTTTGTTTAATTTTCTTTTAAATTTTTTGCATTTGTATTCACACTCATCTTTATTTTATTTATTTTCTTTTAAAGTGAAGTAGTTTGTTTAATTTTCTTTTAAATTTTTTACATTTGTATTCACACTAATTTTTATTTCATACTAATCTTTATTTTATTTATTTTCTTTTAAGTATTTCACTTTAGCTTTTGTATTTTTGTTATTACATTTGCATTGTAGAAGTAAAAATATTATAAGATTATAAAATCCATAAAATTTAATAAATCCAAAAATCATATAATAAATATTTCAAGGTTTTTCTTGTAAATACTAAACTAATTTTGTTTAATCAATTTAACTTTATTTTCAAGTTTTACATTATTCACTCTAATTTTGTTTAATTTACATTTCACTTACAAAAGCAAAATACAAAATTTTATAAGTTGTGAAATACAATAAAAATCAAATAATTACAATAGAATAAATATAAGATTCATACTTAGACTTCTATGTTGTTGGGGTCTAATGCTCCTTATGTATGGGGCTTAAAACTTAGGGTAACATTCTCGTCTCTTCCTACCTAGCCTCACGGGGGGTTGAAATGTTGGTTTCGAAACATTCTTGTTTCAACATCAACACTACTGAAGTTTGTTTCTTGTTGAACTAGGAAATGACTACTGACCCCAAACTGAAGCAGCACCTGGAAGTGCTCTTCTGATCTGTCTCATTGCCTGCCCAATTTGAATCAAATAACCCCTGCAACCTCGCACCATCTCCACCAAAGTACTGCAATCCATATCCTATTGTTCCCTGCAAGTATCTAAGCACGTGCTTTGTTGCCACCCAGTAAACCTCCCTCGACTTCACCATGAATTGGCTCAAGGTGTTGATAACAAAGTAAATGTATGGTCGAGTGTTGATCAAATACATCAATGAGCCAATCAACTACCAATACTCTCTGGAGTCTTCCAACTCTAAAGCTAAATAATCAATTTTCTTCAGGTTGGTCACCATCAGACTGGTCATCAGTCTGCTTTTCTCCATCCTAAATCTCTTCAAGATCTCTAGAGTGTACTTCCCTTGTTCGAGGAAGATCTTTCCCGATTGCTACCAAACCTCAAGTCCCAGAAAATAATGCATCGGCCCGATATCCTTCATCTAAAATTTTGACGTTAGATCTGACTTGCAACTTGCAATCAAACTCTCTGCACCTGTCAGAATGAGATCATCCACATACAACATCAAGATGAAGATATCAGGTCCAACCAACAAGAAGTATAGGTTGGGATCTGCCTCACTCTTGGTGAAGCTCATGCCCTGCAGATAACTGTCGATCTTGGAGTACTAAGCCCAAGGTGCCTATTTGAGTCCATACAGGGATTTCTTAAGCCTTCATACATGTGTATCCCTGTCATGGACCTCAAACCCTTGTTGCTTCTCAATGTAGACCTCTTCCTCAATGATGGCGTTGAGGAAGGCGACCTTCACATCCATATGATGGATGCTCCAACTGATCTCAGAACCTATAGATATATGACTACTTGAATATAGGAGAATCCAGCTACATAAGCAAAAGTCTCCCCGTAGTCTACTCCCTCTTTCTGAGAAAACCCACGAGCCACAAATATGGCCTTGTACTTCTCCACACTGTCATTTGTTGTATGTTTTACCTTGTAAATCCACCTGGAGGTCACAACCGACTTCCCCTCTGGTCTAGGCACAATCTCCCATACATCATTCCTCATGATGGAGTTGTGCTCCTCCACCATGGAATCTCTCCATACATGTTGGTTGGATGCTTCCTCAAAGTTGGAGGGCTTTGAGTCTATGATGTTTCTCATCAAAGCCATATACTACGAAAATATCCACAGAGGTTTGTTCTCCCTGAATGTGGAACTGGGAGGCTCAACATGCTCCCAAGTATCCCACAAGGTCTACTCAAACCACCTGAGCCTCCTAACTGAAGTAGAAGGGGTTGACTACTCCTCCACCTCCACTGGAGTCTGGCTCCCTGCACTAGAAGTCTCTTCCCTCGGCTCCTCCTTTGGTTCCTCCTCCTAAGGACCCTCTACAACTATTGGTAGGTCCTGATATTTCCTAGATGCCAAGTTCTCCTTGAACTTGACATATCGGCTCACCACTATCTTATGTTGATCTGTAAAGAGCACTCAGTAGGCCTTCGAATCCTCACTGTACCCCACCAAAATGTTACTCTCCCTTGAGGGATGCAACTTTGTCCTCTTCTCCACAGGATGTAGACTAGACAACCAAAAATCTTGGGATGTCCTATCTCAAGTATGTTGCTTGTGAATGCTTCCTCTGGTGGTTTACCCTCCAGTATCTTGTGTGGGCTCCTCTTCTAGAAGTACATAGTTGTATTGCAGGCCTCTACCCACCAAAACATACAAAAAATTTGGTCGTGCATCATGGCCTTCACCGCACTGATGATAGACCTGTTATTCCTCTATGCAACCCCATTTTGTTGTGGGTTGTAGGCCATTGTCTTCTCTCTCTTGATCCATGCCTCCTTGCAAAAATCAGTGAACTATGTAGAGGTGAAATCACCCTCGTTCTTTGTCCTCAATACCTTGATCTTCCTTCCTGTCATGTTCTCCACCTGAGTTTTGAAGGCTCGGAAGTGACTGAAGACCTCGTCATTGGTCTTCATGAAGTAGATCCAGGTCTTCCTAGAGAATTCATCAATGAAGGTCACATAGTAGGATGTGTCCTTCGTTGAAGCTACTGACATAGGCCGGCCAATGTCTAAATGGATCATATCTAAGATGCCCTTGGATCGAGTCCCACTGCTAGGAAAGGTTGCCTTGACATTCATGCCAAGTGCACAGCCTTTGCACACCCCATGTTGGTTCAAACTGAATTCTAGAAGCCCAATGACCATCTACCTTAGTAATGGTAGAGCTTTGTGATGGAGATGATCAATCCTCATGTGCCACAAATCGCACAAGATCTCACTCGTGTGCAACAATTCCTACGTAGGTTGGCCCTGAAGTCTATAAAGCTTCCCATCCTTGACTCCAATCCTCCTAGAAGTGTTTGGACTAGCTCTCTTTGGGGGAATGAACACCCGCCCCCTCTGGAAGTTAACCTCATAACCTTTGTCCTCCATGACTAAGATGGAAAATAGGTTCTTCTTCAAGCCAGGTACATAGAGTACCTCCTGCACATCAAAGGATCTTCTTGACTCAAGTTGTATTTACATTGTCCCCTTACCCCGCACTGTATACTTAGTATTATCGCCAAGTTATATGTGTAGATCTGAGTCATCCTCTGAAAATTTGTTGAACAACTCTCTAGCCTCTGTCATGTGGTGGAATGCGCCACTTTCCAAGTACCATGCACCACTAGCAGTAGTGTTCGTAGAAAGGTAAGACATGAATGCACAATCATTCTCGAACTTTGATGCAAGTTCATTGAACTATGTCTTTGTTGCCACTGTAACTGTCAGCCACTTCCCTTTACCTTTCTTTCTTTGTGGACACTGAGAAGCGAAATGGCCATTCTTATGGAAGATATAGCATTTGATCTTGCTCATATCTCTCTTCTACCAAGATTGTTGTCCCTCTCCCTGACTGTCAACCTTCTTGACAAATTTTCCTTTGCCTTTCTTTTTCTTCTTGACAGGAGTTGATCCAGGAGGATCCAAAAGGCCAAAAATTTGAAATCTTCAAATCTCATCAAAAACGACATCAAGTTGAAGAGCTCATCAAGAGCTTTCCAACGATGCAAACAACACCTCAATCTAATATCGTATGCAAAAGTTATGGCTAGTCAAAGTTTCATTCAACTGGACAGTCCATGTTGTCGATGTCAGCATCATGTCTGCATGACGTCAGCACGCTGACATGGCAGCATGAGAGGCTACCATGTGTCATGCAGATTTGGCGTTTTGGGTCCACTTGGGCCAATAAAAAAGGTTCCACATGGAACCGTACGGACGCCACGTGGTAGTATGGTCGTGACATGTCAATTGACTAGACGTTGATTGGGTCGATGACATGGCGATGATGCCAGCGGTGATTTTAAGAACCCCCCCTAAATTTATATATATAATAAATGGGCGAATCCCCATTATACATAGGAAAAAATGAAGGTTATTTTATCAATTATATAATATGTATATATAATATTTTGGTGAATCTTTTACTCAATTATATAATATTGTAAAATCTTGGCAAATCTTTCACTAAATTATAAAATCTTGTAAAATCTTGGAGAGTTTTTCACTAAATTATAAAACCTTGTAAAGTCTTGGAATTGTTTTTGATAAAGTATAAAACCCATATATAATAATAGGGAAAAGTGTTCATTAAACTGTAATATACTCATTTTACATATTTGGAAAAAGAAACATAGTTTGTCCATCCTTTAGACAATGTTGCAAGCATCAAGGGTTTTGTTTGTCAAGGTTGTTCCAAGGGCTTACATGACATCAAGGATTGAAACTAGGGAAGAGTGTTCCAAGGGCTTAAATAAGGAAGGAGTGGAATGAACTACTGGTTTTTATTCAAAGGTATATAACATGTGAGGGAAGGTATAATTCAACTTTCATGTATCACATTAGATTATTGGAACATTTCACAGGTACTCATCCACTCAATATGCCCTATTTTCTTTGGAAACTCCTAGTAAAAATGTCTAACAAGGTCAAAGCCAATCGTGCTAAGGCTGAGACCGGAAATTTTCATTGTGCTTTGATTAAATTACTCATCATTGAAGAAGTGAAGAAAAGGAAGAAAGCATGGGGGTATTTTTTGTTTTGGTCTGTGTTCACCTNAGAAATGAAAGAAACCTATTGCACTTGATACATCAGAGGCATCCACCAGCAGGAAAAAGAGAAGGATAGATTTCCTCGATGATCCTAAGGATGAAAACATGGTCAGAATGAAAATATATAAACTGGTTTCTTGGAAGGAGAGGCTTAAGGAATATAGAGTGTTAGAAAGATTTATGAAGAGAATGCTACCTTGAAATCCCATATTGCAACAGTTTCCTCACAGAAAGACAAGTACAAAGAGAAATCTAAGAAGTTGTCTAAGAAGGCTAAAACGTACTTCATATTTAGTGTTAAATTTTGCAAGAAGTACATGATCATGAGGAGCAAGTGGTTGTACTTAGAAATAAAGAACTAGAGGAGACTAGCTCTGCTAGTTGAGGCTATTCAACAAGAATGAGGTGATCCAAGCCCTGATACCTTTTTGCAATTTTGGCCCTTACTATATGTATGGCATATATTTCTTGTTATTTAGTGTTGCCTCCCTACTTGCAAGATTTTGACCAATAGTTTTGGCATGTCTCCAAGTGAATTGTCAAAGTGAAATTATGTTGGCCTTGAGTTTTCCCATAAAAAAATTTATGACATACCATAACTACTCTGCTAAATTTTGTAAAAAACAAAATTGCATTTCCTGTAAAGTGATCATTGGAAAAGCAACAAGATACAGAGCATGCTTTGTACTCAATGCATACAAGAATGAAGCAAATATCCATTGACATGAACCTCTAGATGCAAAACCAGAGCAATCATATTTGTTGGTGACCATGCATGAGCTATTGTTGATTCAACTGCTGCAACAATTTGTTTTATTACTTTATTTCAAGCTCCAACCTCCTGCCTGATATAGTTGAACACCTAGGAGGGAGGTAATTTGTAACATAATCAATAGTGCTAAGTCCTTCATGCTTTAAACTTCTTCAATTCCCCCTCTGTTTGCACTTACACTCACCACACCCATGTCTTAAGGGCCTCCTTCACAAAGGATAATTGTCACACCACTGCACCCATAGTTGGAAAAAAATCGACTTTGTTGCACCCACACAAGGTTTGCTTTGCAATGAACTCTGCAAGCACCCAATAAAACCCCCCATACACTAGCATTAGGCTCAATCGACATTTTTTTGATGAACCCATGGGATTCATCCAAGCACCCAACATGGCCAAGAAGAAAAACCATACATGCATAATGCTCTGGGGTAGGCCTAATTTTATGATGATCTCAAATAATGCAATCAAAGGATTTCCAACCTTCATCTATAAGACCTGCATGGTTTCAGGTAGAAAAAAGATCTGTGAAGGTGATATGGTTTGGTATAAATCCTACCTCTTTCATCTTATCAATGAGTGGAATGGAATCACCATCGTGTCCATGCATATCATACCATGTGATCATTGCATTCCATGTGGCTATATCTCCTTGAGATATTCTATCAAACACAAGACATGTATTTTCTATACACCCACATTATGCATACATATAAATGAGAGAACTCTCAACAAAAGCATTAAACCCTAATGCACTTCTAATGTTGTAAGCATGGATCTGCTTAGCATCTTGCATAGCTTCCAAGTAGGCATACGTTGGTAGAACAATAGATATAGTGACAGAGTCTAGTCCCATTCCTGTTACTTGCATATGTCAAAAGAGTTTCAAGGCTATATCACTCTGCCTATCCTCAACATAGCCTGCAATTATTGTCGTCCATGAAACTACATTCTTTTGTGAAATCCTATCAAATATCTTGTGTGCATTCTATGTATTTCCAAACCTCACATACATACCCACAAGTGCATTTTGTACTGCCACTTTGGACTCAAAATCCATCTTCATAACATAATAATGGATCTCCTTACCCTATTGCAGAGATTAAGACTAAACTTGCGGAGAACATGCTCATAATTGTGACTGAATTTGGCTTCACACTTATTGATAATTGTGACTGAATTTGGCTTCACACTTATTGATAATTGTGACATAATTGTGATTGTTCTGCTAAGGGATTTTCTCAAACATATCACTTGCAGTTTGTATGCTTCCACGCTTGACATGCATTTTCGCCAGGGCACTCCCCACAAACACCTTCATCTCAAAACCAATCCCCTAATTTGTTCATGAATATACATGCCATGTTCTAGAGCTGCCAAAGTGGCATGCATAGGAAGGAAGAACACTATAAAATCTTTTGGATTCTAGCTTGATACCTTTCTGTAGTATTTTTTCGTAGTTTGAGGGTCTCAGGAGCATGTCAATTATGTGCATATCCAACAATGATAGCATTCCATCAGACCGTGTTTTGTAAAGCAAGTAGCATGCATTCTCTATACTTCCACATTTTGCATGCATGTCTATGAGGACGTTTTCCACAAAGTCATCCAACTAAAATCTACTTCTAATTATCTTCACACCACCTTCCAAAGCATTTAATTTGGTGAATTGATTGGGTTGTATTCCTTCTCACTACATTTTATGAAACAATGTCAATGAATGCATTCCATTTCCATGCCTTATCATCACACTCCATGAGAAAACATCTTATTCAGGCAATTTGATCAGAAACTTTGCAAGTATCGGATAGACTCCCACACTAGGCATACATGTTGACAACTATGTTGTGTAAGAATGTGTTGGGCATAAATCCCATTTTAGGGATGTGGGCATAGATCCTATTTTAGGGATGTCGGTGTGGACTAATTTTACTTCCTAACAAGGATCTCCTCTTAAAACACTTATGCAACATACAAACATATGCATATTAATTTGCAGGTCATTCCATTATATGCAAAATGTGCATTGCCTCTTTCAGTCGACCCTATTTGCAAAATGTACTCACATTATCGATACAACTAGTATTGGAATTTCCATTCGCTTCTACAAAAAATTTCATGGCAGGCTGAAGGTGAATTCATCACCCAGTAAACATTATCTTTATTATCTTCTTCAGTTTCTAGTTTGTTAATGGTCCTGTGATTACCATTGTCAATGCCACCATTGTCATGCATTTTACATATGAACAAAATCGCACATAAGAGAAAACTCAGAAATTCTTGTACAGAATGTGAACTTGCCATTCTTACATAGTCATTCCATACTTTGTTTTAACAATAAATTTTAAAGAACTTTGAATTATACAATAGTTTCCCTTTCCTCTTGTTATTTACTGATCATAAAGGTCATTCAACTATGAAATGGTTGGTAATCTCATTTAGTTAGCATCGCATGAGAGATGTGAGAAACCAATTATATGACCTGCATTTCCACAAATCGGTAACTACATATATTTAGAAAGTAACATATGTTTAGAAAGTAACCAGTTTTTGAAATGTTCAATATATGTCCTAATTTCCCTGCTTGTACTCTTTTTTGAGACTTGCAACATTTAAATTATTTGAGACATTCATTATGCGGCAATCCATTCATTGTGAGGTGTTTCTATAATGATGTCCTCAAGCATGTCTATAGGAACCATTCTACAAGTTGTGTGTATTGGATCTTCCTTCTTATTCTCAAGATTACAATGATCATCCTAGGAGTGCCTTGCATTCCTTGTAATGCCTCCCTTGACTAGGTTTATGAATGAAAACATTTAATCAGCATTCATGATGCATTCCCAATCTATCAGGGATAAAACCACTTTGGGAGAAGTAATAGTGTTGACTAATGGCGAAAGCAAATACATCATGTATTGCATTGAAATTTCAGTTTTGTAATGCAAATTGATTCTTCCATTGAGCTTATCCAGCTTATTATTTATTAGAAGTCTGAGAATTGCTACTTAAAATATGGTTTCCATTTCAACCTGAAAGAAGAAATAATATAAAAATATCATCATTGATACCATCATGGCTTTCTAGAAAAAGATATTTCAATAAATAATGTACATCTCTAGCAGTAAAAAACATAGGAAGACTTACCTCACAAGAAGTTAGCGCAAGCATTCCAGTAAATTCAATTTGAAAAGATGCATCACCATTAGTAACCTCCAAGAATATCTTCATGTTTCCCACACTTGGATCAAGTGCATGATTAACAAGTAAAATTACATTTTGATATGGGAAAGTGTATGCAAATTCCTATTAAAAAGTAAACAGTAGAAATAAGACAAAAATTTTGGCGTAGTGAAATCCCTGTCACTAAAACATTCATTTGGTGCATAATGAGGAAAAATATTCTTGTAATCCTCCTTTTCTGTGTAAGAAAACTATTTTTTTCGTCCACTGTCAATAGCTCAACAATATTTGGCATGCCAACATCTCCTGACAATATTTCAATACTAAACTAGAAAAAGGATATGGAACATTTCATTTTGTATTAGGTAGTGACTAAATGAGTTCCTCACTTTGCACTAGTCCCTTTGACTTACTCTAGTCTTTAGTGGACATTAATAAAGAATTAATTTCAGATTTCTATGAAAAAGTTTAAGAGCCAACAATGTTTCTTGAGAGAAACACAAGAACTTCGATCCTTTTCTTTTGGTAGTAGTATTGAAATTTTGAAATTAATCTATGAGCTGTGAATTCAAAAAAGCATTAAACACGTTATTTAAAATTCATTAAATGATTCTACAAATCCTTCGAAGGATAACTCGAGGTAAAATAGAATATAAGGCCACTAAGATACATGACACACTAAATGATTTCCCTCGAAAGATTTTGGTTTCTCTAGAGACAACAACATTGAAGGTAAATAGTTAAAATCATTGGTCAATAGCTTAAGATACATCATGTTATCTCTTTGTCAGATCTCCCAATATTGTGAAGGAAACTGGCAAAGGTAACCTCAAACCAATCTTTTGGTCGGTATCTAGCCCTACCAACCAAAGAGGGCTCTCTCAATGGTCAAACTCAAAGGAATGACTGGATGAATAATGATCTTAGGCTAGGTATAGAGCACAGTGAGGGTTTTTGAAAATAAAGTAGGGGTTTGCTGGACAAGGGATGAAACATATGGGGCTAGGCCAATGAATCTGAAAAATCAGTTGCAGACTAAAACATGAGGCAAGGTAGAAGTGACTTAAAGGCACAAAGGGATCTGTCATTGTAGTAATGGTGAGGAAGAAATATGAGGCCAAGTGAGCATGCAGGCATGAGTTCACTGATAGAAGATGAAAACATACAATGAGAATCTCTAGTAAACAGAGCATTATTAAATGAATTATGTCTATGACTATCAAAGATAATCATTAGAAGACTTTAATGGATGTAGGGAACATTTAATCATTGAATACATAAAAAGAAACTGAAGAGAAACGGTACCATTAAAACACATCACAGGAATCTCAAATGAAAGTTGCAAACTGTCTTTATTTCTGCAAGTTTGGTATACACTAGCTTCCCAACTATAGCATCTCTCTTCTCCAACAATTATCCCCCCACTTTTCATTACATTTGGCCTTCATATAGATGAAAAACTACCTATCCTTCACTTAGGGGTCGAATGCATGATTTGAGGGTCAAATTCCTAAAAGATCTACAAGAAAAACACAAAATCTGGGAGGTTTGAACCAACTCCCAAATTTGTCTCAATTGACCTTTGACCCTTGGAAAACATTTAATGATTTCAACATTTACATGAAACTGACAATGACCCACCCTCATTTACCATGGTTACATTATATAACTCTTTAACATGCCACATTACAACTTTTTGGTTTGACCAAATTTGAAATTTTGCCAAATACATAGAAGCGCAGCGACCACCCCAGATGGGTCGCACCAGGAAACAGATGGATCGCGCCAGCCTGTAATAAAACAACATTTTTAGCAGAAGCGTCGTGCCAGTTCATGGCTATTTTTGGCCAACTTTTAGGAGTCCATTTTGAATTCTGGAAACTAGGTCAAGTAGCCCCACGTGTCTACTTTCCATTGAACCATCAAACTCGAGAAACTACCCATGGGAAGGCCTCCAAAAACTAAATTTCCCAACCTTACTCAGAAGCGTCACGTCGTGGGTCGCACTGCACAGAAGGGTTGCATTGCTCCCAAATGCAACAAAACCCTCTTTGTTTCACAAATTTTGCTCATTTTTAGTTTGCAGGATGGTGGCAAGGAGCTCTTGAGATATCTAAGAGTGCAAATGAGTTAAAAAATAACCCATCTTACCCTTTTATACTTGGTGAAAAACTACAACTTTAAGAAGCTTTTGCCTCATACACTTTTGATAATGTAAAAAGTTACACTTTATTCCCTAATTATGCTAACTCCCTTAATAATGAGATAAATGGAGACATGATGGCGAGAACCCAAATGTTTTATGACAACATTTTTTGCGACATTTTCAGGATGGTGATGAGATGATGTGGACCAGGCACAGTGGAAGGAGTATAATGACAGCTAATCATGACTCAAGACTCATTTGACAATCAAGACATGCCAAATTTTATTTGCAAAATATAAACATTTGACCCAAAGAACCAACAATAACTTGAAAGATTGCATTTGATTGCATTTGATCACTGGTGACTATCAGGATCTAACACATCCTATGGAAGTGTTCTTGGAGAAATTCCTAAAATTTAATTTCATCCTTTATTAGTTTCTCATGTTGGTCTTTGATTTCCAGATTGTTTATGAGGAGCACTATCTTTACCTATACCAAAAATAAAACTTCGAGGAATCCTCACCATCCTCGAACCAACTACTTTTGTATTGAATCTTGCTTTCTCATCCTCTATATTTCTCAAAATATTTAAGTTGTTGTTCTAAATTCCCAACCCTTTTCTATTTCTCTATTTTAAACAAATTCAACTCTAGTTTCATGTGGTGGCATAAATCAAGTATCTTGAGATTCATTTTCTCACTTCTCGGGCTTGAGCTTTCATTCTACGCCAACCACTAAGAAACTTGGGGTTTTTCTAAATGGCCACTTTACACCAAATTGATGTAGGTGCATTCCTAAGTTTTCTAGTATAGATGTGTGGCATGCAATTGTGATGAAGATAGAAGAGATGAAGGAAAACACGATATTGAAATGTGTGCAATAAAAGATTGTCACAACAGAATTCGAAGCACAAGTGTGACGAGAGAGAAGTATAGTGCACAGTTCAAGTGAAAAAGAGAAAAGCACGTAATAGGTAGAGAAGTGCATTGTGGATGATGTAAGTGATTATGAGCTTAGAAAGAAACACATGAGATATGCAATGAGTGATCATGACTGAGAGCACACCATCAGAAGATGAAAGATCACAAAAGGTAGATGAAGCAACTACTAAGGATCAAGGGCACCAAAGGAAGATGAAGAGTGATGACGTTGAAGTCTCATGGAGGTGTGTGAAGAGTTTGTTGAAGCTAAACAATCAACAAACATGGGAATAAATATGATATGAACAATGAGGATTGGTTAGCCATTTTAAGTATAGTGTTAGGGTATACAATAGAGGCAGAATAGAGGGTTAAGATATAAATTGAATCTATACATGAATTATGTATGTTTAGTGTGAACATGATAGGCATATTCCCCTATAGTTGCAATCTAGTTATTTGTGTTGCCTGAATGTTTGTGTGACCCATACGAGTTTGTGTAGTGCATTCTTGTTCTAACGTGTGTTGTAGATCACTATGCATAATCTAAAAGTGAGGGAAGGTTCACTAATTGAGCATGCCATATCCTCTATTGCACCATTTGGTACCAGACCAAGACTTGAAGCTCTAGGAGAGTGAAGTAAGTGAGAGGAAGTATCAAATAATATAAGATAAGATAGGTAAGATAATTTTATAAATGTCCAACAAACGACCACAAAGGTTGTTCAATGAGATCCGAGACTCTCTTGCATTCTTTGAAGACTAAAAGTCCCCATATGGAACCAGGATTTACCCCTCAAAATGAAGGGCCATTTTTGAGACAGTCCTTTCAGCAATATAGATCTGAAGATGAACTTGGGTGGAAGACTAAGCAGGACACTTAACAGGACTGATATCTTTGGCATGTCCTTTTGAAGATCTATTGGTTAAGGGTTAGAATTTTGTTTGTTGATAATGATAGTGTATTGTTCTAGTTGCCTTTTGGTCATATTGATGATTACTCTTTCTAACTTTGTGGATTCTTCTATGGCATTAACAATGTGACTTATAAAGTCAACACAGAACAATTGTGCTTGTTGTTGGGATTCTTCAAAGAGTATCATATGGGTGTCTTCTTGCAGTTTTATAAGAATTTGGGATCATTTCCAGAATTCTGCAGAAATATTGTTGGTTGTTGATGGAATTTTAGGGCTAGTATTCACTCTATAATCAAACAAGTCAATGTTTATTAGACCTTTCAATCATGTACTCTAGTGAGAATTTTGCAATTTGGATTGGTGGAATTGAGTCATTTTCCAAATGTTGCTACTTAATTCAGATGGTTACTAAATTTGTCACAAGAGTAGAGGTGCTTATTATTTGGCCAGAAATTGCTTAGAATCGGTTAAATAAAGAATAGTCAGCTTCATAAATCCCTCACTGAGGAAAGTGTAAAAAATGGTCTCAATGCAAATAGATACAAGGAGTCTAAAACTATTGTCAAGGCTACTAGAATAATGCCTCCAAGAAAATCTAAGATCCCTATCCACTATGCTGAAAAATCATTGATGAGGTATGCCTCAGAGAAACATGGACGGATACTGAAAGAGGAAAATAAATTAGTTGTCAGCAGGTGCAATTCTTACAGATCAGTTGGAAGGCCATTGGAAAACATCAATAACTACACGATATCCTCAGAGGAGGCAAAGGATTTGGGGAATTCCACACTTTGATACAACCAAAAAAGAGTGGAAAAGGGAATTGTTTTCATCGAAGCATGGAAACCATGATCAAAACAGATGATTAACTCTCAAGGTGGGCAGGCTTTGATTGCAATTACTCGTGATAGTTTGCTTGCTGGAAATTTAATAACTTCCAACCATATATTTGTTGATAAATTCCATATGCAACAGTTGCAATTGTTCTCTTCTTCACAAGTACCAATGCCAGCAATTGTAAAAGCGCCTATGCTAAGAAGTCCTCTCTGGACTAGCAAGTAGTTATTTAGCATGGTTTTACCAATAGGTTTGAACTGCACAAATTTGAGAAAAGAAAGTAGTTGCTTGCGTGTTATTGGTTTCTGCCCCTAGAACATATTATGGTCTCCAATTATGGGTTATTGATGTACCATGGTTGATATTGGAGCACTCTTTATATTGTGTCATGTCTTAGTGCGTTGGTTTATTACTAAGTGGGAGTGTTCTACATGTTCTTTTGTTGTGATGTTATAGTCACTACATGATAATTGACCATTTGTATGTGTGTGAGGTGTTCCAATGCTTTTAATGTCAATAAACAAGTCTAAGAAATGAAAATAAACCCCAGAACACTAGCCATAAATGGACTGGGATGCAAGGCGTTGAGCCACAATAAGCATGAAGATGCAATACAATATCTAACAACAATGATTTGAGTGAGAGGGAGTATTAATTGAGATTTTGTATTACTTGCAAGCAAAAGACTAGTGTTGTCTTGTTTCCTTGGGCAAATGGAGTCAAGTAACACCTTAAATGGGAAGTTAGATAGCCAATAAGAATTGGAAGTTTGAAACCCTAGGACTATACCTTCATATACATAGGATTAAACCTCACAAAGACTAACCCTAGAGTTTATACCCTCATAAAAGCTAGTGCCATCTCCTTGTTCACATGTCACAGCTTGATTCATATTTGAAGAACCCTGGCAAACCAAGCAATTTGGGTCAAAGTCCACATGTTGATGATAATAGCATAAATCCTACATCACCCGGAAGGAATGGGTTTGAAAATGGCAATGTAATTGGTGTTGTTATTTGTCAATGGGCCTGCATCAAATGGTGTTGGAAATGGCATTGTGAATGGTCATGTTAATGGTGTTATGAATATGAATCCACCTCCTAGTTGTTGCTCAAATGGGAATGACTATGGTATCCATGCCTAAATAAGACTGAACTGATTGAGTTTGGATTGTAAATCTTTGGTGCTTTTAGTTTGAGTCATTGTTAGCATCATTTTTTCTTGAAGATTGCAATTAAGTGTTGCTTGTTCTCAAGCTCATAAGAGGACCAAACCTACAATTTGTGGAATGTTCTGTACAGAAGATAGAGTGGGGGTATCTGAGATGTCGAACTTA
>SNQJ01S0187956.1:0-18403 GCA_010110895.2 Picea sitchensis | reverse complement strand
AAGTTTGGAGTCCATATAAAAGAAGGCACAATAAGAAGAGCAATATCGGCTCTGAGGTTCTACAGTAGACTTGGATAGAGAGGGGTGAGCTCCCTCAAAGACCCAAGTTGATCCACATGAGAGGACTTGTGCTATATTGAGGTGATTTTGTGGATAGGGTTGGGGTGACCTTCTTTGGGCTAAGTTTGGGGAAGTCTTGTCACAGGTCTAGGTGAGACATGTTGTGAGATAGAACTGTAGGTCTATGTGAATTCTCGTGACAGATAAGAGATAGTGAGTCTATGGTGGGTGCACTGAAGAAGTAGTGAAAGTTGTTACGATGGATAAGTCTTGGTGTGTCGAATCTATGTATGAGTGTCTTGGTGAGGTGAGGCAAGTTGTGTGACTCTACCCAAGTTGTAAACTAAGTCGGTAGTGCTCATATTGTAATTGTTTCAGAATAATAATACTTAGCTGAGTATTAGGCACGTCTTGTGTTGCCCACATTATATTTCTGTGTCTCTTGTTTGTTTCACAAGTGTTCTCCTCGTTTCATGGATGTATGATTAAATGACTAAATGTTAAGTTGTTAACAAATTATCTAAGTATACAAGTGAGTTGCACTAGAGTAGTAGTGTGACTAGCCCGTAGCCTAGAATAGAGTATGACTATGCTCTAGGTGAAGAGGTGTAGTACGAATGAAGTATCCTTGGTGTTTCCAAGCAACCAAGTGAGAACCGTTGCGGTGCCACATGCCCTCAAAAGTGTGAGATTTCAAGATTCAGGTAGGCATCCTGTGGCGACGTGACAGATGGTAACAGAGCTTGTTCATCCAAGATTTTGAAGAAAGGGTTGGGGAGCTCTTCATTACTATCTCGACAATAGATGGTATCAGAGCGAAGTTTGAAGACAAATTGGAGAGCTATTCACTACTCTGTCATCTTCATGATAGAGATGGTATCAAAGCAAACTTTGAAGACAATTTGGTGTGTTTTTCACCACTCTGCCACCTTCATGACACATATGGTATCAGATCAAATTTGGATCTTCACCACTATCGCAGTCGGAATGGTGGTGATTAGGCGCACTCTGATTGGTTTCACAGTTCATTGCAAAGACAGTTCAGTGGGAACATTCGCGGACTTGGTGAACCATTCGATGGAGCGAACTGGTTCATCATAGAGACTTTGCACCAAACCTACAATAGAGGTTCTGGTTGACAATGCGATGGAAGTTTGTTCTGGGTGCACACCTTGTATACATTGAGAGAAAAATTCATGGTGAAATGAATCACTTGGACATGGTGGGTGATTGCAAAACTCATCGCTGAACTTATCACAAATTTGATTGCAGAGATAGTTTGAACACAAACTTGGGGAAGTTTAGGTAAGGTGGATTGACCTTTAGCAGAGATAGTCTGGGTGTAGATTTGGTTGGTTTGATTCATGACGAAAGTAACTTCTAGACCCATGTGCACACCTTGAAAATACCAAGTGATGAGTTCACCGGTAAACCGAGCACTTGGACAAGGCAGAGAAACACAAGACTTGTCACATATCTAACCGCAAAAGTGATCGTGAAGGGGAGTAGTTATTGGTTGCAACAAGTTGAAGCACTTGGGTGAATTGGACGACTTGAGGAATCCTGAAGCAGCTTCACAACAAGGTATTCAGTTGGATACATTTTCATCATGACATCTTTGTGTCGTGCATCGTTGAGAATAATAGTTGGGTTGTTGGACATGTGGGTCGACTGTAGCTTTTCGCAGAATTACACAAATCAATTAACAGTAGTATGACTTGGTATTTGGGCGGTGTGTGCATAGTGCCTTGAAGTAGAAGCAGTTAAGGTGTGGAGATGGTAGGACATTGGAGATGAGTTCGGTCAGTTACATGGGAAGTTGGGACAGTTGACTTAGGCGAATGTGCATAGAGCATGGGGTGACCTTACTGAACGAGTTTAGTGGTGTGCTTAGGTAGATTTGGATGCAATCATGGATGTATTTTGGGGAAATTTATAACTCTTTGATGAGGCGCATTGGAGAGGTCGCTAGAGTGAAGTAAGTTGTGAGGTATGGAAGTGTCGAGTTTGAGAGAATGGATCAAGTGCCTTGGTGCTTGGTGCCTTAGCTATATTTTTTGGGTCATGTCATGACTTGACAATTGTGACGATAGTGCCAGAGTTTGGATGCTTGCAAGAGGTGCAAGGAAGTTTCGTTCTTGGAGATGGATGGAATCAACAAAGAAGTCAACCAAGATTTTTTGGTAGTCAACTTGAATGGGAAGAACACTGGCCAAGTGACTTGGGTGGTGTTTGCTCGCCTTTGGTATGGAACATTGGATGATGTAGAGCATACCTTGGTCACTTTTTGATGATTGTGTGATGACTCAAAGATTCAACAGGCTCGTTGGTTGAGGTTGACATGAGTATTGGTTCGAACGTGCCTAAGGCATGGAAGTTATTTGGGTGTGACTCATTCTACTTGGAGAAATTTGGAAAGTTTGTTGAGACATTTGAGGAGTGTGGGCATGTTGGCCACACTCATTGCAAATGTTGAATTGTGGAGAGGTGACTTGATAGAAGGAGGTGAGTTGAGGACCTTCCCTGGTTTAGAGGATTGTGCGGATAGGCAGATTACAACATGACAGAGTTACTTGGACATGGGCGTTTCTCTTGCTCGAGGGAAGTATGGTTGAGGGTGAAGCCTAACCATTTGAAGGAATAGAGATGTAGATGTAGCAGCATGGTCAAGTGATGAAGTAATGGGGCAAAGGCAGTCTGGACGCACAACTCTTGGAGTAGATAGGACGTTTCATATCTGAATATGCAAATAGAGAGAATGAGGAGAATTCAGCCAAGGAATCCAAACTTGTGGACTTGATCACAATTTGAGTCTCAAGGGTAGAGTTTGTTGAACTTGCAAATGCATGGTTATTTCCCTTAGCTCTTCCCAGACTTGGATGCGATACGAACTGTGTTTGTTTGTAGAAGAATGGCTAATTATGCCACGAGGCGGGTAGTCGAGTCAAGTTGTCGCATATGACTTTGTTTTGGGGTGACTTCATAGTGCAACAAGGTGAGGGAAGACCTTTCCTTATTCTGAGTTTGTTGCGTGGATGGACTGGAATGCGAAAGGAAGTGATTGGTCTTTAGGCATGTTGTGCATTCTCAAGGAGTGAACGCAATAATTCAACACTTGGAGAGTTAGTACAAGACGCCATGACTAAGAGGTCAAAGTACAAATATGCTAGTAGGTTCAAAGTGCAACACTTAGAGATTTTGGAGGATCTCCTTGATGAAGATTGGACGATGGCAGTGTTACCTCCCCCCCACGAGCCAAGGGGTAATTAAGGAGATGATGTATTGAGGTCCACAAGAAGAGGACATGGATTGTTGAGAGTTGGGTGGATAACACAATCCACAGAGCCCCTCTTCTAGGCCATGCTTCACCATCATCATTGGCAGCAACGCAACGTCCACTACACAGGTTTGGTCCCAAAATACAACAGGTCTTACTTCATGAGGTAACATGTCCAATCTCATGGTAGGTGTCACTTTAATATTTGAAGCATTTGAGCATGTTGCAAAGATTCATTTCTTGATTATGGAACTATTGCTTGGAAATTATATCTTTTGCCTAATTTCACCTTGGTGGTTGTTATAGTATCCAAGTAAGTTGGTCATCCTCAGGAAAAGGGTTGTTTTTGGGGGGGTTTTCTTGAAGGGTCATCGTACCATTTCCATTCAAACTTACCATTTTTCACACTTATTCCCCTCTATTTTCTCAAAGTGGTAAGATATTGGATTATGACATTTCATCAATACTGCACCCATGGCGTATCTGCTGGCATCTGTCTCGATCTCAAAAGGTTGTTAAAATTTCAGCAGTGCTAATATTGGTGCGGTACTGATCTTCCCACCGAAATGCATTCTTCACATTGGTTAAGGCATGCAAAGGAGTTGTTATAAAGGAGAAGTTTGAAATGAACCTCCTCCAATATTGGACTGCACCTAAGAAGCTCTCGATCTCGGTTACACTTTTTGGCCCAGGCTGATTTACAATTACATCAATTTTGGAATGATCAATTTTTAATTGTCCTCCTCCTACAATATGACCTAAGTATACAAGTGAAGTCTTTCCAAATTCACATTTAGACAATTTTACATACAACTTTTCCCTTTTCATTTTTTTTTTATGTTTTTAATGATTCATATATATATATATATTTCTTTAAATTATTGTATTTTTGGAAAGAAAAAAAATCATTTCTATTTTTAGTTTTGTTTTTATTCACCTTGTTTTTCAACCTTCTTTTCTTTTTTTAAATTTGGGTTTTGAATACATTTTTTAAATGTATTTTATTTTTTCATTTAGAAAAAAAAAAATATTTGCGAAGATTTTATCCTTTCTATTTATTTATTTTTTGATGTAAATGAAAAAAAAAAGAAAAAAGTTTGTAAATAAAGTTTCAAGTGATTATTTAGGGTCCAATTTTGGGTTGTTTATTTGCATAGGGATGTGTTGTCAAGGTCACAATTTCAATTAGGTTGTAAAGAGCTATAATTTTAACTTTTAGAAAGAAAAAAACATTTTGCTTTAGATGACATTTTTTTTTAATCTAGGTGTCGATTTCAATTTTTTTCTGAGAAACTGTATGAGTTTTGAAGGCCATGCTTGAAAAATGTTGTTATTTTGACCCGATTAGAAAAAATGGTGCTATTGGTAGCACAACTTTTTGATTTGGAGGTTGTTTTTCATTTTTTTAATGCAAAAATATGGGTTTTAAGGGCTAGAGTTCTCGTTAAGTCGGTAACTGTGTTTACCTTTAAAAAAAGTTCAACAAAGATTGTTGTCTATTGTTGGGCATGGAACTATGTTGAATTATATTCATTATTATCTAGCATTTTTATTCATAGGCGATGTTTTCAATCTTATTTTTCTCTAGGTCCGATGATACATAAGCACTAATTTTGTGTGTTTTAATGCAAGACTTATGATAAATTTGAACAACTTTGTAAACATGTGTCACAAGTTGAGTTTCTAGTGTGATTTATGCTAGTTGTAAGGTCTTCAACTGGAAGGGAGAGGACACCTTCACAAAATTCCTCAAGGATATGAAACTTGGGGTTGATCTGGCACCCAAGAGTCACACTAGTTAGGCAAGTGGGCACCTTAGGCACACAAACACGCCAAGGGGATTTCCCAAGCATGAGGTGAAGCCTAGGGCAGAAGTGGCCAAGACAAGGGGTGAACCAAAGAGGTTGGGGTGCGTCAGCATGAGGAGCACACTCAAGGTTGAGATGTGTTTAGGCGCACTAGGACTGCGAAAAGGCGTGATAGTTCATTTGGGTGCATTGGTCTATGAAGGGGCGTGACACACCCAAAGGATGTGACAGTTTGAGAAGGTGACGTTTAGAGTCCATATAAAAGAAAAAGGGTGCACAACCAAGAAATCACAACAAGGAGAACACGATCAAATTTGAGCTTTTATGGTCAACTTGGACAGAGAGGGGCAAGCTCCCTCAAAGAGCCAAGTCACTCAACATGGGATGACTTGTGCTACCTTAAGGTGATTCTATGGAAAAAGTCGGGGATACCTTTTTTGGCTTGAGTTTGGGGAACTCTTGTCGCGGGTCTGGGTGAGGCATGCTATGAGGCAGAATTGCAAGTCTGTGTGAAGTCTTGTGACAGATAAGAGGCAATGAGTTTGTGGTGGGTGCATGTCTGAGGTGCATTGCAGGAGTTTCGAAAGTTGTTATGACCAATGAGTCTTGGTTTGACAAATCTATGTATGAGTGTCTTAGTGAGGTGAATCAAGTCGTGTGACACTAACCAAGTTTTAAACCGAGCCAATAGTGCTCATGTTGTAATTGTTTTGTAATAATAAGACTTAGCCGACTGTTAGGTACGTCTTGTGCCACCCACACTATATATGTGTGTCTCTTGTTTGTTTCGCAAGTGTTCATGAAGGTGAAGTTTGGAGTCCATATAAAAGAAAAAGAGCACACAACCAAGAAGGCAGAACAAGAAGAGAAATATCGGCTTTGAGGTTCAACAATAGACTTGGATAGAGAGGGGTGAGCTCCCTCAAATACCCAAGTTGATCCACATGAGAGGACTTGTGTTGTCTTGAGGTGATTTTGTGGATAGGGTTGGGGTGAACTTCTTTAGGCTAAGTTCGGGGAAGTCTTGTCACAGGTCTGGGTGAGGCATGTTGTGAGACAAAACCGTAGGTCTATGTGAATTCTCGTGACAGATAATATATAGTGAGTCTATGGTGGGTGCACTGAAGGAGTATTAAAAGTTGCTACGATGGACGAGTCTTGGTGTATCAAATCTATGTATGAGTGTCTTGGTGAGGTGAGACAAGTTGTGTGACTCTACCCAAGTTGTAAACTAAGTCGGTAGTGCTCATATTGTAATTGTTTCGTAATAATAATACTTAGCTAAGTATTAGGCACGTCTTGTGTCGCCCACATTATATTTGTGTGTCTCTTGTTTGTTTCAAAAGTGTTCTCTTTGTTTCATGGATGTATGATTAAATGACTAAATGTTAAGTTGTTAACAAATTATCTAAGTATACAAGTGAGTTTCACTAGAGTAGGAGTGTCACTAGCCCGTAGCCTAGAATAGAGTATGACTATGCTCTAGGTGAAGAGGTGTAGTCCGAATGAAGTATCCTTGGTGTTTCCAAGCAACCAAGTGAGAACCATTGCGGTGCCACGTGCCCTCGAAAGTGTACGATTGCAATATTCAGGTAGGCATCCTATGACGACGTGACATATGGTATCAAAGCTTGTTCGTCCAAGATTTTGAAGAAAGGGTTGGGGATATCTTCATTACTATCTCGACAATAGATGATATCAGAGCGAACTTTGAAGACAATTTGGAGAGCTTTTAACCACTCTGTCATATTCATGATAGAGACAATATCAGAGAAAACTTTGAAGACAATTTGGTGTGCTTTTCACCACTCTATCACCTTCATGACACATATGGTATCAGATCAAATTTGTCTCTTCACCACTATCGCAGTCCGAATGGTGATTATTAGGCACACTCCCATTGGTTTCACAGTTCGTTGCAAAGACAGTTCAATGGGAACGTTTGCAGACTTGGTGAACCATTTGATGGAGGGAACTGGTTCATCGTAGAGACTTTGCATCAAACCTACAACAGAGGTTCTGGTTGACAATGCGATGGAAGGTTGTTCTGGGTGCACACCTTGTATACATTGAGAGAAAAATTCATGGTGAAATGAATCACTTGGACATGGTGGGTGATTGCAAAACTCATCCCAAAACTTATCGCAAATTTGATTGCAGAGATAGTTTGAGCACAAACTTGGTGAAGTTTCGGTAAGGTGGATTAACTTTTAGCAGAGATAGTCTGGGCACAGATTTGGTTGGTTTGATTCATGATGAAAGTAATTTCTAGACACGTGTGAACACCTTGAAAATACCAAGTGATAACTTCACTGGTGAACCGAGCACTTGGACAAGGCAGACAAACACAAGACTTGTCACATATCTAACCACATAAGTGATCGTGAAGGGGAGTAGTTATTGGTTACAGCAAGTTGAAGCACTTGGGTGAATTGGACGACTTGATGAAACCTAAGCAGCTTCGCAACAAGGTATTTGGTTGGACACATTTTCATCATGACATCTTTATGTCGTGCATCGTTGAGAATAATAGTTGGGTTGTTGGACAGGTGGGTCGACTGTAGCTTTTCACAGAGTTACGCAAGTCAATTAATAGTAGTATGACTTTGTAGTCGGGCGGTGTGTGCACAGTGCCTTGAATTAGAAGCAGTTAAGGTGTGGAGATGGTAGGACATTGGATATGAGTTCGGCCAGTTGCATGGGAAGTTTGGAACTTAGACATATTTTTGAAGTGGACGGATGGACTCAGCCTTGTATCGCAACAAAGGTACTATGCATATTTATGTAGCTACAGATGATGATTGAGGGGAGTTCATGCAAAGAGTCGGTCGCTTGGGCAATTGCAGGTCCAAGACATCAGACTTGAACCATGGGTGCAACCAAGAATGTCATCAGAAAGACTTGAAGGTGGCTCAAGTGGTGTAGATTCAAAGAATTCATGGAGCTATTTGAACATGTTGACTTAGGAGAATGTGCATAAAGCATGGGGTGACCTTACTGAACGAGTTTAGTGGTGTACTTAGGTATATTTGGATGCAGTCATGGAGGTGGTTTGAGGAAATTTCTAACTCTTTGATGAGGCGCATTGGAGAGGTCGCTATAGTGAAGTAAGTTTTGAGGTCTGGAAGTGTCGAGTTTCAGAGGATAGATCAAGCGCCTTGGTGTTTGGTGCCTTAGCCATATTTTTTGGGTCATGTCATGAATTGACAGTTGTGATGATAGTGCCAGAGTTTGGACGCTTGCAAGAGGTGCAAGGAAGTTTTGTTCTTGGAGATGGATAGAGTCAGCAAAGAAGTCAACCAAGATTTGTTGGCAGTTATCCTAAATGGGAAGAACATCGGCCAAGTGACTTGGGTGGTGTTCGCTCGCCTTTGGTATGGAACATTAGATGATGTAGAGCATACCTTGGAAAATTTTGGATGATTGTGTGATGACTCAAAGATTCTGTAGGCTCGTTGGTTGAGGTTGACGTGAGTATTGGTTTGAACATTCCTAAGGCATGGAAGTTCTTTGGGTGTGACTCATTCAACTTGGAGAAATATGGAAAGTTCGTTGAGACATTTGAGGAGTGTGGGAATGTTGGCCACACTCATTGCAAATGTTGAACTGTGGAGAGGTGACTCAACATAAGGAGGTGAGTTGAGGACCTTCCTTGGTTTAGAGGATTGTCCGGATAGGTAGATTGCAACATGACGAAATTACTTGGAGATGGGTGTTTCTCTTGCTCGAGGGAAGTATGGTTGAGGGTGAAGCCTAACCATCTGAAGGAATAGATATGTAGATGTAGCACCATGTTCGGGTGATGAAGTAATCGGGCAAAGGTAGTCTGGACACACGACTCTTGGAGTAGATAGGACGTTTCATATCTGAAGATGCAGATGGAGAGAATGAGGAGAATTCAACCAAGGAATCGAGACTTGTGGACTTGATCACAATTTGAGTCTCAAGGGTAGAGTTGGTTGAACTTGCAAATGCATGGTGATTTCCCTTAGATATTCGCAGAGTTGGATGCAATACGAACTGTGTTTGATTGTAGAAGATTGGATAATTGTGCCACGAAGCGGGTAGTCGAGTCAATTTGTCGCAAATGAATTTGTTTTGGGGTGACTACATAGTGCAACAAGGTGAGGGGAGACCTTGCCTTATTCTAAGTTTGTTGCGCGGATAGACTGGAATGTGGAAGGAAGTGACCAGTCTTTGGGCATGTTGTGCATTCTCAAGGAGTGAACGTGATAATTCAGCACTTGAAGAGTTAGTGCAAGAGACCATCACTAAGAGGTCAAAGTACAAATGTGCCAGTAGGTTCAAAGTGAAACACTTAGAAATTGTGGAGGATCTCCTTGATGAAGATTGGATGATGGCAGTGTTACCTCCCCCCCACGAGCCAAGGGGTAACTAAGGAGATGATGTATCAAGGTCTGCAAGTAGAGGACGTGGATTGTTGAGAGTTGGATGTTTAGCACAACCCACAAAGCCCCTCTTCTAGGCCATGCTTCACCATCATCATTGGCAACAACGCAACGTCCACTACATAGGTTTGGTCGCAAAATACAACAGATCTTTATTCATGAGGTAACAAGTCCAATTTCATGGTAGGTTTCACTTTAATATTTGAAGCATTTGAGCATGTTGCAAAGAGTCATTTCTTGATTATGGAACTATTGCTTGGAAATTATATCTTTTTCCTAATTTCACCTTGGTGGTAGTTATGGTATCCAAGTAAGTTGGTCATCATCGGGAAAATAGTTGTTGTTGGGAGGTTTCCTTGAAGGGTCATCGTACCATTCCCACTCAAACTTACCATTTTTCACACTTCTTCCCCTCTCTTTCCTCATATTTTGGGTTTTCGGGTACATTGACCCCAAGAAGGGTTTGTACCTCATTTCATGAGAAGAAGGGACTGGAGGCCCAAAGGTGTTTCAACTATCACTGTAAAAAAATCAGAGCCATAATCCATCCTTCTAGATGTTCTCTCTAAGATCCTCAGAGCCATGAAATGCTTCTCTTGAGAAGGACATTAAAAGAAAAAAATAAACAAAGAGTGTCCTGCTTGATGGGGGAGTGAATTGCAAATTTCTTTTATTTGCAGTGCACATAACACCCAATCTGCTCTAACTTCAAGTGGTATTGCGGTGATCCTTTATTTCCATTGCACATACCACTCAATGTTCGGATTTTCAAAAAGAAGATAAATATAAAGGGCTTGGAAAAATGTTGCATTACAAAAGAAGGGATGCAATGCATCCTCAACAAAGGCACCCATAAATGAGACAATATGAGCCCTTGATATGTCAAGAAGTCCATGCACAATTCTTTCCCCAATCCACCTCACACTCATTACATTATCTAGATATGGTCTTCTTGGTAAACATTTCTTGACTTGGGGATTGGCTTACCCAATAGGGCACCACGACATCCCTCCAATACCTAAATTTGGCAAAGTTTATAAGGTCTTTGAGCATTTGTTTAATATGAAAAGGGGGTATTTAATGCACTTTTTTGGGTGGTTCTTATCTTAAATGTGGCTTACTTGGCATGACTCATATGACTTATGGACCCTTAGAGGGTGTACTTTCATGTCTTTGCAGAACCTTGCCCGATGGAGGATGATGAACCGTGCATGACGTCACATTCTATACTTGTACGTGGTCTTTGTCACCCTAGGAAGTCACCCTTTATTCCTTTAGGGCTTGATGGACGAGGTGGTTCTAAAGGTGGTTTGATGGGAGGAGACACATTGCATGGAAAATTTACACTTGAGAGCATGACACATGGCCTTTGGAGGCCCAACGATCTCCTCTTGAGGCTTGATGTCTCACTTTTCAGCCCTATGTCACCCTTCTAGGGCATGACATCACCCTTTTTAGGGTTTTACTTTATGTATTTTGTATTTTGGAATATTGAAGAGGCAAATGAAGGGGTTGGCCCTCTTATAATTTATTGTTGACAATTTTTATGTGGACACATTGGTTTAGAAGGCATCATATAAATAGAGGAACTTCTAGTTTCAAGTTATCATCATTCATTCCTCACCATTTGTGAGAACAAGTCTGAAACTTTTTCCCTACTTGGCTATCTTTCTCTTCTACACGAATGCACTATACTTGGAGGATTATGTTGTGGATGCTTTGTTGATTTTTGAAGAGGAATTTCTGCAATTAGGGTTTTTTCTCTTGGTTTCTTGGCTAAAGTAAGTTAATTTTATGCAATTTAATTTTATGTTGCTATGTTCATGGTGAATCTTGCTACTTTATGTTAGATGTATTGCTTGGTAAAACCCTAAGAGAGGAGCATAAGTGTTTCGTCCTCTCACAAGTTATTCTTGTTCAAAATTGGTGAAATCTCCTTGCTAGGGTTAGCATCCTAAAGCCCTAAAGTTCTAGCACTTTAGGATTTTATCGCTATACACTTGATTTATTGACATAGTTAAAGTATTAAGAAGGGGGAAAAGGTTGCTAGAGCCCAAAATTGCTTGCAATCTAGCAATCCTTCTCTTTAAGGCTTAAACCCTAAGGCCCCAATGTGTTAGCACCTTAGAGTTTAAGTCCCACCTCTTAATATTTGTTAGTTTAATATTTAAGCATTGTGTATTGTTGTTATAAAGACTCCATATCCCTCAAAGGCGCTGGCTTTACAACTCTCTTAAGGTGAAACTAATAAAAAAACACTCTCATTCAATTCTCTAAGTTTTCTACTAACATTGCTAACACTTACACTCACTAACTTGCTAGTAAACTTGTTGTTGTTGCAAAAATTTGCTACAACCATCTGAATACATTTTGATTTGTTGTATACACTCTGGAAAAGGTGACCTAACTTGATCATAATTTCTCTTAAGCAATTGGATAATGTTCCACATGATACATGTTTAATTTTCTGGGTCAAATGTTGAGATTCTAAGTTCTTTTTATTGTTTTTGTTACAAATTCATATTGATGTTATAAGATTGTTATACTACTGCAAATTTGTACCAGCCATTGAAATTTTCATTGTCTAGTGTCATATGCGGTATTAATTGCATGTTTGTACTTGGAAATAATCATATATACGCTATAAGTGTTCTTGTTTTGGGCGGGTACTCAAACATCCTTATACCTCTTATTTTCCTAGACCTAGAATTTTCTTTAGGTGATCAAGAGAGGGGGCAGTGGGATTGGCTACAATACTTGCTACCTTGATCCCTTGAGGTCACTGGGGAAGCTTCCCCTATGGTGGACCTCCTCCATCACTAAAACCAGGAAATTTCTTAGTAAGGTGACAGTGGTATGATTTTCCATAGTTACACAGGTTTGGGGGACTTGTGTTGGAATTTGCACAAGTACAAATCCTACGATAAAATTTTGGCGTCGTTGTCGCAGAGGATTGAGTCATTCTCCTCGATGAAATATCTTCGGTAAAATTTTTATGAAGCCCTTATCTCTCAAGTTTACTCAGAGACTCCACTAAGGGTAGTTCCACCACCTTATTTTGATGATCTTAGAGGAATAATCTGGTGAATCCACTGATATATTCTGAGGTGTCATCCTACTCTCAACTTTGTGATATTGTGCACTCCCAAGTGATGGAATCATGGCATTATCAGATATTCATAAGTTGTACCTGTACACTGATACTGATAACCTTACTAGGTGCTCAAATAATTTTCTCCCGGAATGGTCTGAGGGTTGTCCAAAATATGATGGTAACCCATTCCTAGCCGTCACATACATTGCAAAATTTATAAAGCACACAAAAAGGTTAAAGGTGAAATACAAAGATGTGTGGATGCTATTGTTTTTGGTTAACATACCATTTCATATACAAGTATGCTTTGCAATGAATCTTAAACCAAAAAGTGTATCTTCCTTCACATGTTGGGTTCTAAGAGGTAAAACACTTGAAGATGCCTTCCAAGAGCTCAAGGAAACCCTTTGAAGAATGGAATCCTTTGATGAAGATAAGAAAATCTATGAAGAGAAAAACAAAGACTTCTCCCGAAGGTTGAAAGAAAGTTTTTGAAAGGACAAGGAAGTATGCAAGAAACTAGTTCATATATTCAAGGATGTATGCTTCCTAATTGGGCTATGTGTACTAAGACAAGATGAACATGAATTCAGATTGGAGAAATATGAATGATGTCTCGAATTTTCCACAAAGGAAGATGTTGCTAAGGCATAATTTCGAGTGAAGATCTTGTGTGCCAACATACTAGAGAAGTATCACCACCCTTGGGTTGTATCCAAGGTATTGGAACTGGATATGGAGGGAGAAGAATGGGATGATTCAAAAGATGCATATCTTGATGAAGATCCCCTCCAAACAAACAAGCAGATGATGGAGAGTTTAATAACGAATAACCTCCATGTATTGAGCATACCTTGGATGAAGAAGGTTGCACATCTCCAAGGAAAGAACCCAAGGAATAAGCTTATGAAGAGGGTTACCAATTCCTTGAAGAGGAGCAAGAATTACCTCATGATTCTGTTGAAGATAATGAAGACTTGATTGAAGAACGAGAGCCAGAAGAGGTGAATCATGAAGAAGATTACCGAGAAGAACATGACTTACCTCATGAACATGCCGAAGAATAATACTTTGGTGAAACACACCATGTTGAAGACCTGATCCACGAAGAGACACCTCATGAAGAGGAAGCGCCACCATTTGCTCCACTATTTGATGAAATCATCCAAACTTCCATTCCTCCTACACATGAAGAAGAAAGCATGGTAAGTTATAATACTTTCCAAGTTTTTGATGATTCTCTATTGTATGACTTGGAAAGTGAAGAAGTGCTAGAGGAACCCTTGGATACACTAGTCCCTTCATGCTATAATGAAAGTGATGATATGATTGATGATATTGATGAGTTCATACATGTTGGGAGATGTGAATGGGATGTGACTTGTTATGGCTTGAATGGAGATCCCATTTATGATATTGAAGGTCATTTGTTAGAACAACCATATGTGATTGCTAATGATTTGGATGTTTGGCAACAACAAGATGATATAATTACGGATTTTTTCCAACCATCCAGGGATGAATTATTGCAACACTTACATGACGATATTTGATTGTGTCCTGGAGGGTTTGATACATATCCTTTTAAGCACTTGGATTTATTCTATGAAGAGGATTTTCAACCACCTTTGTGCTCTAATTTTGATGAGGGTAAGGACATGATTGACCAAGAACGAGATTTTCATGACAAGGGTTTCCAACCTTATCTGTTTTCACCATGCCATTCCACTATAGATATGGTTGGTATCTCTCCTCATGATAGTCACTCACCTCTAGGATAGATTTGTTTTCAACCTATGGTTTTTTGTGGGGGTTTTCAGATTCACACACATGACCAACAAGCCTTGGGTTGGGAGAATTTTTTTCCCTAGGCCTGCTTTGATCCCCTACTTAGCTCTTTCTTCTTCCCTGAGCAACCTTAGAGTTTTCCTTAGGCTACTTCTCATCCCTTCTTCTCGATCTTCGTGTGATAGGATTCTAGCTGAGGATGAGGATCAACCTTTTCCTAATTCTTTGGGTTTTGTCCTGGGATGGATAGGGAAAGGTTGTGGTGATGCTTCCTTGCATGATTTTGTCCCTCCCTCCTACCTCCATGAGTTGGATTTTATGACTAGTTATGGTATGATGTATGTCCTGACTCATGATATTTCCGTGCTTGACTTGTACTTATGTTGGTTTGTGATGAAGCATAAGGGTAGATATTCTAACACAATGTTACGATGGTTTTAATGGTTATATGATTATAGTAACATAGATTATTCTAACATTTCAACTAACATAGATTAGAGTAGGTAGGGTAGGCATTTGCATTCTACATCTCATTTGTATATATGTTGCATCACACATGTCATGGTAGTGTAGTTGCATTTTGCTTGGATTTGCATACATATTTTTTTATTTACATATTGTTTTTCTTGCATCCTTGCATGTTGCTATGTTACATTAGTATTATTTGCATACTCATATTGATATGTTGGAATAAAAATATCATAAAATTTTTATTTTTCAAGTTTTTCTCTAGATTTTGGTAGTTATTATTTTTTCCATATGAATAGGGGGTGAGTTACACCACCCCTCTGATTTTACCAGTTTTCTTGAGTGTGTGTAGACACAGGTCATACCAAGAGATGTTGAGGTTCTCATGCGCTCTATAGTGAGCACATGTCCCCATGTAGGAGCTAGATGTTACCCCCACCAGCATAGGGGTAACTAAAGAGATGATGTCTCGAGGTCTGCAGGTAGCAGACATGGAGTGTCGAGAGATAGATGGATATCACAACCCACATAGCCCCTCTTCTTCACCACACTTCACCATTATTATTGGCAGCAGAGAAACATCCACTACACAAGTTTGTCCCCATAAGACAACAAGTCTTGCTTCATGAGGTAATAAGTCTGGTCTCATGGTAAGTGTCACTTTAATATTTGAATAAATTGAGCATGTTGCAAAGAGTTCTTTTTTGGTTATGGAACGTTTGCTTGGAAATTCTATCTTTTGCCTAATTTTACCTTCGTGGTTGTCATGGTATCCTAGTAAGTTGGTTTCCCTCAGGAAAAGGGTTGCTACTCAGGGGTTTCCTTGAAGGGTCGTCATAACATTCCCACTCATACTTACCATTTTCCACACTTCTTCCCCTCTGTTTCCTCATCTTTTGGGTTTTCGGCTTCATTGACCCCAAGAAGGATTTGTACCTCATTTCATGGGAAGAAGGGGCTGAAGGCCTAAAGGTGTTGCAACTAGCACTGTAAAAAAATCAAATCCATAATCCATCCTTCTAAATGCTCGCCTTGAGATCCTGAGAGCCATGAACCACTTCTCTTTAAAATAACTTTAAAAGGAAAAATTAAACAAAGAGTGTCATGCTTGATGGGGGAGTGCATTGTGGTGTTCTTTTATTTCCAGTGCACACACCACACAATGTGCTCTAACTTCAAGTGGCATTGTGGTGCTTCTTTATTTCCATTGCACATAACCCTCAATGTTCGGATTTTGAAAAAGAAGAGACATATAAAGGGCTTGGAAAAAATTTGCATTGCAAAAGTAGGGATGCAACACACCCTCAACAAAGGTGCCCATAAATGAGACAATATGAGCCCTTGATATGTCAAGAACCCCATGCCCAAGAGTCTTTCCCGAATCCACTTCATTCTCATTACATGATCTAGATATGGTCTTCTTGGGAAACATTCCTTGACTTGGGGAATGGCATGCCCTATAGGGCACCATGACACCCCTCCCATACCTAAATTTGGAAAAGTTTATAAGGTCTTTGAGCATTTATTTAATTTGAAAAGTGTGTATATAATGCACTTATTTGGGTGGTTCTTATATTAAATGTGGCTTACTTTTCATGATTCATATGACTTGTAGACCCTTGGAGGGTGTACTTGCTTGTCTTTACAGGACCTTTCCCGATGGAGGATAATGAACTGTGCATGAAATCACCTTCTATACTTGGACATGGCCTTTGGAGGCATAGAATGTCACCCTTTATCCCTTTAGGGTTTGATGGATGAAGTGGTTCCAGAGGTGGTTTGATGGGAGGAGACACATTGCATGGCACATTTGCACTTGAAAGCATGCCACATGGCCTTTGGAGGCCCAACGATATCCACTTGAGGCTTGATGTCTCACTTTTCAGCCCTACATCACCCTTCTAGGGAATGGTGCCACCCTTTTTAGGGTTTTAATTTATGTATTTTGTATTTTGGCATATTGTAGAGGCAAATGAAGGGGTCAACCTTGATCTTCTAATTTGTTGTTGACAATTTTTATGTGGAGAAATTGGTTTAGAAGGCCTCATATAAATAGAGGACCTTCTAGTTTCATTTTATCATCATTCATTCCTCACCATTTGTGAGAACAAGTTTGAAATTTTCACCCTATTTGGCTATCTTGCTCTTCTACACTAATGCGCTATGCTTCGAGGATTAAGTTGTGGATGCTTTGTGGATTTTTGAAGAGGAATTTATGCAATTAGGGTTTTGTCTCTTGGTTTCTTTGATAAAGTAAGTTAATTTTCTGTAATTTACCTTTATGTTGCTATGTTCATGGTGATTCTTGTTACTTTATGTTAGAAATATTGCTTGGGAAAACCCTAAGAGAGGAGCATAAGTTCTTCCTTCTCTCACAAGGTTATTCTTGTTCAAAATTGGTGAAATCTCCTTGCTAGGGTTAGAATCATAAAGCCCTAAAGTGATAGCACTTTAGGATTTTATCCCTAGACACTCAATTTCTTGACCTAGTTAAAGTATTAAGAAGGGAGAAAAGGTTGCTAGATCCCAAAAGTGATTGCACTCTAGCAATCCTTCTCTTTAAGGATTAAACCATAAGGCCCTAATGTGCTAGCACCTTAGAGTTTAAGCCCCACCTCTTAATCTTTGTTAGTTCATTATTAAAGTATTGTGTATTGTTGTTATAAAGACTCCATAGCTCTCAAAGGCACTGATTTTACAACTCTCTTATGGTGAAATTGATCAAAAACACTCTCATTCAATTCTCTCAAGATTTCTACTAACATTGCTAATACTAACACTCACTAACTTGCTAGTAAACTTGTTGTTGTTGCAAAATTTGTCTACAACCATCTGAATACATTCTTATTTGCTGCATACACTCTTGAAAAGGTGGCCTAACTTTCTTAGAATTTCTCTTAAGTAATTTGATAATGTTTTATGCGATACATGCTTAATTTTATTGGTCAATTATTGAGATTCTAAGCTCTTTTTATTGCTCTTGTTACAATTTTATATTGCTGTTATAAGACTATTTTGTTGTCGCAAATTTGTACTAGCCATTGCAATTTTCATTGTCTAGTGTCTTATGAGGTATTAATTGAAAGTTTGTGCTTGGAAATAATCATATATATTCTATAAGTGTTCTTGTTCTAGGCAAGTCCTCAAACATCCTTATACCTCTTATTTTCCTAGACCTGGAATTTTCTTTAGCTGATCAAGAGAGGGGGCGGTAGGCTTGGCTACAATACTTGCTACTTTGATCTGTTGAGGTCACTGGGGAAGCCTCCCCTATGGTGGACCTCCTCCATCACTAAAATGAGAGAATTACTTACTAAGGTGATAGTGGTAGGATTTTCGATAGTTACACAGATTTCAGGGACTTGTCTTGGGCTTTGCACAAGTACAAATCCTGCGATAACATGCAATAGTAGTGAGGCAAGGGTGGACACTTGCTTTAGTCTTTGGAGTTGGATGGAGTGATAGAGATGTGACAGAAAAGACCAAGTTAGGGCATGAT